>JAUJPO010036118.1:0-18808 GCA_032270745.1 Tiaropsis multicirrata | reverse complement strand
CAGAGGTCCCACTTTAACAAATTGAAAGGTCCCACTTTTTGGGTACCCACTTTAACAAATTGAAAGGTCCCACTTTAACAAATTGAAAGGTCCCACTTCAGGGGTCCCGGGGTCCCACGTCCCGGTTGTACAATATGCCGTTAATGACTATCATAAAAATTTGCACTCCTACACAAATTTTGCGCCATCCCTGGCTACGCACCTGCCATCAGAATTATCAGGTATGTTTGTCATGGGTTCCAGGGTGACAGAAAAAGAGACCAAAATCGGGCATTGCTTTCGTTTCGTCGAGCAAGAAAATTGTCTTACCGGCAAACGAAAACTGGTAAAAAAGAAACTATAATTCTATAAACTAAAAACGATAGATCACGAGCAACGACTGCCTCGTATTCATACAACTACCAAGGTGATTATGTCTCACGAGACTCAAAATGATACACCAATCAATGGAGTCAAGATTTGATAAGCTCCCTTGAGATTCGGTTACCATAGCACTCAATGCAAAACGAGGCAGTCGTTGGTAGTGACGTAATTTATGAAAAGGTCTATTGCACCAAACATTGGCGTTTCTTCAGCCGCGTCTCTAAAACAGTTTCACCCTTCTATAGTGACGTCATTTAGATAATCAAAATCCGTTAAAACATACATATCCGCTTGTGCATCTACTGAACGATGTGCTTTCCACCGATGACCAAAAAATGCCACAATGCCGACAAAGAATAACGCACCAACAACACTACTGAGTCCGACAATTATTTTCGCAGTTTTTGTAAAATTCGTTTTGCTGTCGTTTTTTGGCGGCAACGGAGAGGCTGTCGTAAAATGTGTTTTAATTTCTGGTTTACAAAACATTTTGGTTAGTAGGGGAAACTTTGAGCATTCAATTAGAACTCCAGTTTGTAAATCACTTTGTCCTATAGAACTCCAAATACATTTGCCTTTTGGATGTCTCCTGGAAGTCGGTCGATTTGTTGTTGCATTAGAGTTACTTGGGGAATCACACGAACGTGTTTGGCAGAATATTAGATCTCTGGATGAAGAGGCTTCCCTGGAAGGTGCAACCCAAGGGGGATTCCCATAAATTGGAAAGCTAAATGTTGCGTTTGAGCTGCTTGAGTTGTTATTGGAAGAGTGCTCACAGCTGCAATTGAATTCCAAGGAAGTATTAACTCGCTGAAAACATTGTTCTCCCAGAACGCATTTCAACACTGAACAATCATCATTGCAGAGCCAAGGATTTGTCTCACTTGATTCTACGATTGTTCTCAATTTCTGTGAATAACCTGTCGACTTATCGAGGCAATTTCCATCGTATTTAAGTCTTTTGTTTGCTTTTATAATGTTTAAGAAGGTGGCAGTTAGGTTACAGGTACAACCTATTGACGTATTGAATATAGAAAAACGACGAAGACGTTTATTCCTGGACAAGAAATCCGAAGGTAGTTCTGACAAGTACGAATTAGACGATAAATCTAGTGAAAGTAGGTTGAAAAGACCTTTAAGCTCAATGCTGTATATCCGACGGATTTGATTGTCTGCTAATAAAAGGTGTGATAGATATTTGACAGTTCGGCTTAAATTTGTCGGAATTCTTTTTAGTCTGTTATGATTGAGATCTAACTTGTTTAAACGTCGCTGCTGAACCAAAAGATCGTCCGGTAGGCTCGTTAACTTGTTGCCGTTTAACTTCAAAGAGACCATGGGTTGCACTCTAAGGAATGCGGAACGGTTAACGGAAGTCAACGAATTGTAAGAAAAATCCATCCGGATAGGGTGTATTTTATATCCATATTTCCCTCTGATGTCCGGTGGGACTTGATAGAACGAATTGATCGTTTTCAGTTTATTGAAAGTTAAATTGAAATAGTTGAGATAAGTGTTTGAGCCGATATGAATGTCGTCTGTACTTTCGATTTTGTTATGACCGACATCCAGCAGATCAATCTCGGCCCATGCAAAAGATATGTTGATGAAACGAATTCGATTGTGAGACGCGTTGAGATGTTTGATAGATTGACCAATAATGAGTTCCTGGATATCGTTTCGTTGGACATCGATTCGACTTATAATACCGTGCTGTTGCGCCATTATAGGGAAAGTCTGTAATGAACTGTCTGTGAAGATAAGCCTGTCGATTTTTGTCTTTCTGGGTATTTTGTAGCTTTTTAATTTGCTGTTGTATGAAAGATCTAAGATCGAAAGACTTTTTATTCCACTTCGTTCGATTGGTGACAGGTCGAGGTCAATTGCACTCATATTTTGTAACCTGAGTTCTTTTAAGTTCAACATTAGCCCGAGTTCATCAGTAGGGAGACTAATCCACGGATTATGACTTAAATCGATTGATTCGAGGCTGGTTTTAAGGTCAACGAAAAACCCCGTTGGCAGTGTAGACAGAGCGTTATGTTGCAGTTTCACATCTATCAATTGTGGAAAGCATCGTGGAAAATCTTGAGGGAGATAATGGAGTTCATTAAAGCTGACATCAAAATGTGTTGCATTATGTAGAGGGTGGTTGCATTTGATATGTTGCAACATGTTGGATGACAAGTTGACATTTCGGAGGTTTGTTATGCCACCGTAAAATTCAAAAGTTGTCAAATGATTTCCGTTTACATTCAACGTCTCCAGATTCGGAAACCCGAATGTCAAAAAGTTCAATTCCGCGATTTTTGTGTCTTTAATGGTGATAGATTTCAACGAATCGCGGCTTGGATTGAGCAACTTTGCTGATACAGTTTCCATGCTTCCTCCTATTAGAGTGAAAGATTCTAATTCTAATCCGTCAAGCGTAGAATCGTCTATTGCATCTGCTGTGATGGCGAGATTCTTTAAAAACGGTACACCGGTAAAGGAAGATGACGCTATGTTGCCGATCGGATTGTTCGAAAGATCCAAATATTCCAATCGGGATAATGACAGCGTTTCCAGTTTCTCTACGGATTCTAATTGATTGCCGCTAAACAAAAGACGGGTAACATTCGGGGATACAATAGGAAATTCCGTTAATCCAATACTTGAGCAATCGACGACGGAAGTATTTATTGTTTCTAGGCAACGGCAAGATGGTGGACAAGACTCTACCATGAGTAGTATATAAATATTGAAAACAATGAACAACCCTTGGACCTGCAGCACCATTGCGTTGGCTTTGATTGGAAAAATCTTTTATCGTTTTTGATCTGTAAAAAATCACAATAACAGTAACAACATTTTAAATAAATTATTGGAGGAATATTTGATGCTCTTAAACTAGAGGGGATTGATGCAGACCATTGCACGTTCTTCAGGTTCTACTAGAAGATTGTAAACAGTTTCTTGTTTTCCCCAGGCGTATAATATAGTATCTAGAAGAGTTATAAAGTAAGAAGAACTTAGAGTTATACATTGAAACAACCCCCGCTGTTAAATTTGTCGTGTCGAATAAAATGATATCGTGTAGGCGACTCCAGTCTACTCAAACTTCCGCCAATGACCCTGAAAATATGAATATTTTACCAAACCAAAAACACAGGTTAATCCGCATAAACAACCAACAAAATTCTTATTCAATCTAAAAGCTCTCATTTGCAAACACTCACTCAAAAATTCCTTGTTCATGAAAAGAAAGATACCAAAAAATGATGAACAGAGACAATTTTGTATAACCACAGTTCGCTAAAACCACTTACACAACTTCCTGTTGGAAATTCTCACAAAATCGTCATGAATTTTGTTTGGTCACATTTTAAACATAATCCAACCCAAACATCTTGCAAGTGATACTTTTGTGAACTAAATGAATTCGACAAAATTTACCCAATATAATGAATTATTTTTTATCTTTCAGTTTTAAACAAGTAGCTTTGTTGGATTACTACTTTTTGTGTGAAAATCAATTCTACAAATCCTCCTTGAAAGTACTTCATTCAGTCAAGAGATTAAACTGTGCAAGACTTAGCAAAATAACGCGGTAGCCTTTCACAAAAAATACTTAAGCTAAAATTAAACGTAAATTCTACCTCTTCGTAATAATTTTAGCGTAAAAATCATAATTTGCCCATGAATCATTTAAAAATCAATTTTAACTTTCTTATTAAATATTTCCTTATAAGGAAATATTTGTTAAAATTACTTTTCTCATTTGTTTCCCCTTCATGTTCGTACGGTCAGAAATATACCTCCCCATCAAATCCCCCTCAATATATCGCCCGCGGTTTAGCGTGTAGCGGGGGCCCTCATTCTTCTCGCGTTTCCCTTCAAATTTGTGCAGCCGCATTTCCGCCCTGACAAAAACCATCAATCGCGGAAATTTACATACACGTTTTTTTATAAGAACAAAGTATATAAAAACATAAGGCTTTGAGGTCAGAAAATTAAGAACATGTTAAGAACATTTGGAGACTTTGGAGAATCAAGAAAAAAGCTAAAAACATTAGAAGGCTTTTTCGAATTTTAATGTTCTTATAAAAAACATGTAATGGCGTATAATAAATATAATAAATATAACAGTTAACAGGGCAGAAGAAAGCGATGAATTTCTTCTTCGTGATCAACACATTAAAGTCGTAGAAACAACTCCGGCTCGAACCACTAAAGTACTTTTGTCAACCTGGCTCGATAACCACTGGGCTACCGAACTGCTGCCAACGCAATTTCAAACAATTTAAAGAACGACAAATCATATATAGGTATACTAACCCTAACCCTAACTGTCTATAACCAAATAGTACCTACACACCTACACGAGGATGCGCGCGCGTGTGTGTGTGGGTGCACCACCGGCCAGCTGCACTATGATTTTTCCAACCGTATAAGGAAAAATAATAGGCATCGCCGCTCGCGCTCGCCTCGTTCGTTTTCTAGCGTAAAAAAAGAAGCGACATTACTAACGTCACCCCCTTATAAACATTTTTCAAACACTTTTCACTTTTATAACAAGCTCTCTTCAATGTACTAAAGATGTTATTTTGACTGGATAAACATACAAAGTTCATAATACCCATTACGCAATCTTTTGTACGGAAGAAACAAACCAAAAACCGGGAGTTTTCCACTAGTATCGAATTTCTTTTTACAATGGGAGGGATTAGTGGCAAACATCCGACTTTTTTCCGTTGAAAAGATTATGTAATGAGTAACATAAATCCCGAATGAGCTAAGAAAATGGGTTCCCAAACACTCGAGCATGTCTTGTCATATCCAACAAAAGAAAACACAGAGCTAAGCTGATTATAAGCTGATTATCTTCAAAAACTGACACCCAATTTTCTCATACAGGGCTGGCACTCTAACAAGTCTGTTGATAGTCCTTAAGGAATTCGAAAGTAAATCTGGCACGACGCAGCACGCAGTTTGGTACTAACAACGAAAGAAGCCAAATCTTAAGCTGAGTCCTTGAAGAAAAATTACGCGGTACCAGAAGATGTTTTCTTTACCCTGAAGAAATCGATATCTTAAAGCCACGAATACAAGAATAATTTTGACGGAGGGAGTGTGACCACGTTCCTTATAATCGCCATCATTTTTTCGTCGATACCGCGAAGGCACTTATTTATTTATACAACAAAATCACTGTCAGTCTCATAAAAAGTCTCTAAATTCTTTCACTCACTGAAATGTGTACGTCCGTCCGTCCGTACGTCCGTACGTTTTGCTGGGTTTCTACGAAAGATTATCCCATGGTGAACCTTCTCGCAAAACCAACTAAAATAGTCTTTCTGGCTTACCTAAAAAAGGCATACCTTATATATAAAAAAAAATAAAACGTTCAGCAACTGCGCATGCGCACTTAACACATTCAAATACGTCATGTGTTTGAAAAACATGCACTTAGCCAAATATACTTTATTGATGATGTCACGGTGTTTGATAGTAGAGTCCACATAAGCTAATCTCAAGATCATTTTGTAGACTTTTGATGAGAGCCGTTCAAAAGTCACTTTTCATAAAACAGCGAACACAACAAACTAAGCCCAATATTATATACTTTAATGGGACAAATTTTGGCGGGGAGGTCATCCGTGAAAATTGAGCATTTCGCGGCGACCGATTTTTGCAGATGACCTATTTTGAAACATTTCGCGTGCATTTATTTTGGTGGATGACCAAATTTTGAAATTTTTTTAAGTAATGACGTTTGTGAATAGTTTTTTTTCATCTAAAAAAAGCCAAGTTCGCTGATCGGACATTTTCCCATAATTTCGCGGGGATCTAATTTCGCCCATTGCCCTTTACAGATTTATGCGGGATTTATTTTAAAATGTCTGGTACAGTAAAAGAAAAAATAATAAAAGCTTAATTGTCGGTAAAATACCACCCAGTTGTTAACTTGTTATTTTTTTAAATCCAAACGACTTGATCTAAATCAAATTGAAGGCGTCAGAATTGTTTCTTTATTTACACTCGATCCCAACATCCAAATTCCAACATCACGTTCCCTGTCTATTGGGATACCAAAGAGTTTAAAAATCTTTCTGGATAAGAGAAATAAACATCAGGGGAGTGTATCAATAAAGATAAAACCCATCAAGCAAATTTAAAGTTTTGAAGAAAATAGTTAGTTGTCAGTACCCCGTCCCATCCGCGTAATAAACCACCCTTAAATGCAGGACAAGCATTGTTTGTAAACGAACAAAGTTCTTCCAAAATCCGATTATTTTTCAAATAAAATGAAAAAAAAATCGTTTACTTGGGTTTTCCAGTTTGATTTCTAATACCGCTTGTATTACGCATTACAACAAGTTATTGAGTTGGTTTTTGGTAATCCAGTCATATCTTTTCTACGAAAACATCCCAAAAATACAGGTGTTTGCCATTAGTTTCGTTGTTGAAAATTCAAAGCTAGTGGTAAACACCCGGCTTTTTAGGATGTTTCCGTATAAAAAATGACGTCATGGATATCATGAGTCCAATCATGTTCATTGGACGGCCACGGGTATTGCATTCTTATCATACCTGCTACATCAAAGTATTAGGATAGTCAAACCACATGTATTGTTTTTTTTCAAAGGCGTACCAATGCGGCCGGAGCGGGTTGACGCTTCAATTAATCCATTGAAAAATATGCAACGACAGTTTTAGAAACGATCGATTAACGACAATAAGCGTCGGCGTTCGTTTTCAGCGTTTTCTGATTCCGTGGCATCTCCGATGTGTCCAGCATATTCTGTTCGAAATAAGAAAAAATATGAACAATATATAACCATGGCCGTTTTTAACACATGTTAACAGAGGTACACTCAAACATTTATTTTGTTGCAAGCTTATCTTTGGGAGTGCAGATTGATGTGTAAATTTTCGCAAGGATTAAATTTCGCGATTTTCGCGAATTTTGACAATTTTCGCGAAATTATATCCTGGCGAAATTTTTATTTCATGCTTTTTGACGAAAACCCCTAGGAAAATGAAAGAAATTAGGTTAAAAACAGGCAAATTCGCGAAATCTTTAATTTTCAAATTCGCGAAAATAAATCCCCGCGAAAATTAATCCCATTAAGGTAATATAATTGAAATTAAATTTGTTTGGAAACGAGGCATCTTGGAAAGAAAGTATTGGTCTGCTAAGAAATTGGTAAAGGCTAGAGGTGAGTACTTGGATAGACAAGCGTGCAAAGAATATCTTCTTAAAATATCATCATATTGTACCATCCCTTACCTCTCATGACTTGCTTGATTTTCTTCGTTGATCCACCGTGCTGATTCAGCAATTTCAAAACACGTTGTTTTATCTATAAAATAAACGGTTAAAACAGTCAAAATGTATTGAAGAATGGATGAAGGAGGGAAACTGCTTCGTTCGACCAGGTGCTCATAAATTATACATCCTTATTTTGTGTTGGACTTTTGAAGTTAAATTAGAACAACGAAATCATAGATTTTCCGAAGCAAAAAGCCCTATCCAAATATTATGTTTATCTTACAACGTCGAGATATAACCAAAAGTACCGTAAATTTTACCGGTAATGATACAGGAATGTCGATGTTGAGGTATCCGGTCATGCCGAAACATCATATAAAACACTACAGTTAAAAATTATTTTCCAAGGGTCCACAAAGTATAGAAAATTGCCGAAAGTCCAGGATTTGAAGATAAGAATTACAGTATTCAGATTGAAATGAACCTTTACTTTTGGTGAATATATTAGTTTTCAGTGATTCAATTACATTGTATACTTTCAATTTATGGGGAGAAAAATTCAAGACTAGTGGCAAACATAGGACGTTATTGTATAAAGGATTGCGTAATGGATGACGTCATACCGATGTGACGCCAGAGCAACAATTTTCTAGCATGATACAAACAATAAGTTGGAGGATGAACAATCCAGCATCTAATCGTTTCAAGTAAAATTCATCTTCCAACGATTCGTCAATTTCACGCTCATTTTCACGCTCCTAAAGATGAGTGGAAGGTGCGAATGAATGAATGAATTCCTGGTGCGAATGAATGAATGAATAGATAACTCAATTATTGAGCTTATCCAGAAAAGATTCGTACCCCCCCCCCCCCTTTTTTGAGGAAATAGGAGATCCAGGAGGTTTGAAATTTCCAGCATGGATATCTAGGGGGACAGGTGTTAAGAAAAATCGACATCCTCAACAGGGTGTAGAAGAAATTCCTATGCGGGCGAGTGAGTGAGTAAATTATGAGAATCAAAATGAAGGAATTTAACATAAGGCAGAAACACACTTAAAACAAAAACAAGTACATCAAATTATATTACTTCACGTTCTTGTTCTATTCTAACATCAGCATCTTGGACACGCCTTTGATATTTGAAATACATTTCCATCAGTCGGTCAATCTACAAAAAGAATAAGTTCATTTTGTGATGTTCGGGAGTAAACTTGGGATGTCAAATGGACGCTTGTCTGGGGATTAATAATGTAAAGTGTCCGGGCCCGAATTATGAGAATGGACCAAGTATAAAATCTCTTGTTTTGACGACGAAGGGAAGGTTTATAAAGGGACCTCGCTTGATATTTTCAGTAAATTTGTGGACTTTCTTGAACCCATCTCACATTTTCACTGACACTGTTCAGAGTAAACCACGGTCATACGGTCTGAAAATGAAAACTTTGGGGCGACAAAATATAATCATTTTCGGATTTTGGATTAGCGAAATTGGAAAAGTAAAAAAAAAATCCATGCAGTTGTGGATACTAAAGGTTGTCAAAGCTTTTGACGAAGGAGAGTGCAGCTTTTGCACATATTTCTTATAAGGAAGTCAACACTCTCCATCAAAGTCGTTGAGAGCACCTTCGGATGCATACCTTTACGTGGTCATCTTCAACGAACTTTTGAGTTAGTCTCGTTCGGTTGTTGCTTGTTAAATGTCTGTATAATGATGTGATGATTGAACACGAGTGCTCTGAAAAAAACAAAGTGAATTGTAGAGAAGAAGTACTTGTTAGGACCCCCGTGTTTATCATTTTCAAACAAATTGAGCCTCACATCCAATTTGAGACCATGTCGTTCTTCTGTGAAAAAGTCTCTAAAAACCGATTGAATAAAACAGGCAATTTCTGTTTTGTTTAAGAGACTTCACTACGGAAAACTTGAGTGTACCTTCACATTCTTCTTTGCTGTTTCCAGTTTTCTTATTTCGTTTTGGTGGCTAAAAAAAAAAGAAGAGAAAAGGTCAAACAGATAACAGATTTTCTTGTTCCCATATGAACTACTCCATTTTAAAACTGTATGCCACATTTTCGATAGCTACCCTCTTGGATCTATAGGTGAAGGGAGGAAATTATTTAAACGAAATATTTACAAAATGCGATTTTGCCAACCATATCATCCCAAGAAATTTCTAAAGTAGGAAGATATTACTAAATTGACGCGAGGTTCAGTTATTTTAGAGTTCATAAATATACTATTCAACAAATAATTATGTTGATTACTTTGAAGACTTTGTTGAAAAACTTTATCGAATATAAAGTATATATTAACTTCGATAAAAATTAAAAAGATAGAAAAAAAGAAAAAGTATCAGCATCAGTAAAATATAGCGTAACGCTTCTTGGTTTTTCGCCGGAGCGAGAAGTTTCAATTCCCATCGTTTGAACACATCTCTTCGTTCATTCTGAGGATGATGTTATCAAAGAACGCAACAGAATACAAATCGTCTCGATGCAATACAATTGTTTTATCTTTCTTCATCTCTGGTTCGGTAGCCATTCGATCAAATACCACATTAATCCAAACACCATAATCCGGCGGAGTTATACTGGATCCTAAATCGACGAAAAAGGGCGTCGAAATATTCCGTTCTTTTATTTCAATGATATGGTTCGCAAGAGTTACTTTAGGGTGGAGTCTATGGATAATAACAGATGGATGGATTCTTAGAAAGACATCTCTGGTGTATGCAAGATGTCTTAACAAGTTAAAATCATGGGCAAAACAGAACAGGTATTGTGAAGTAGAATTGAAGCATCGAAGTTGTCTATACAGTACCAGTCTACTGTCGAAGCGATCGTAAGAAGGGTTTAACGTCACATCATATAAGACTTTATGCAGATGAAAGCTAGGTGGAGCGTGTTCCAGCAGCTCATGGTCTACAATATAATGGTGTCTAGGAAGCCATTTTCGAGATTCCGTACACATGGCGTGTTTGTATTTCTCATTGCAAACAAAAATGACATCATATTGGTTGTCGTTCTGAAGGGATTGCAATTTCACCGACATCCGAGGCTCCTTCAAATCCTCGAACAACGAATCATAATGGATGAAAAGGATAGTCTGTCCATGTCCGTCCTGTGTCGATAGATCATCTAAACGTTTATAAACTGATTGTGTATGGTCGTATATTGTGTACTCTTTAGAATCCATAAAATCGTTTATATCTTTACCGTTTTCAATCGGATGATCAAATTCTCTATCCTTCAACCTGATAATTTTGTCCAGAATAGACGAATAGAACCACACTTGGGTACATTCAGTTTCCAATAGACTTTTGATTAGAAAAGTCAACTGGGGCATCCTCTTCGTGCTTGTGTAAGCAGGGACCAAGAAAATTGTGATGTTTCTTGTCTCGTAACATGAAAGAAAATCTCCTGACGATGAAGCATATAAAAGTGATGGGAGAGTCATGATTATCACTGTCAAATATAAGAGCACCATATCCGAACAGATCCTCCGCTGCACTCACAGAACGCTGCGCTGTAAACCTCAGTGGTTCAGCATATATTTTGCTGCATCCCTTTAGAGCTACGCGTGGTGCTCGTGAAATACTGATCTGTTATTAGCTTACTGCTTACATCTATCAATAACATAAGAACTTGCGATTAAAATGATTGAAAAAACTACAGACCATGCCCTTTAAATGCTATATAATGTACATATGCACCCTCTTTTATAATGTTGAATACCGCTTTTTTCTTCTCACATACAACTTATATATAATTGATTGACCGACATTGTTATGCAAGAGGATGATAGCCGGATTAATTGTAAAAAGAGCTATCGTAAATGACCGAATAAGCGCCCGGGGCGCTTATTTAAAAATAATTTTTGTGAGGGGGCGATTATTCAAGCCGGGGCGGCTAAATGGGTCGGAGCCCTTATTAAATTATTTTATAATTACGAAGACGATATATTTTTGTTTTCATTTTTTTCTCTGTTTGTACAACCTAATTATATATACATTGTTAAATGTCAATGTCTTCATCACCCTCCTGGTCTGAATCGATCATCAGAAATCCGGGTGTTGCTTCCGCAACGTCATCAGTTACGTTTTGGGAGGCGCTTATTGAAGCAGGGGCGGCTAATCGGTCCGGAGCGCTTATTGGAAAATAATTAATTAAGGGGGGGGCGCTTATTCGAGCCGGGGCGGCTAGAGGGTGCTTATTCGGTCATTTACGGTACTTCCTTTTCTAGGTTTGGTTAACTAGCAACAAATAGTACGGACATATAAAAAAGACAGGTGTGCAAATCCTACTGCTTTACTTTCGGAGAAAGGCTATATACTATAAGATGTTATTTGGAATTAAATGTATTAAAGTGACGTCAGATTTAAAAAAATGTGACGAGTGACGTCAAATATTTGTTTTCTGTAAAAACGTTACCTATAGTTAAAGAAAAACACTCGCTTACTACATCGCGACACTTGAACATCGTCATCAATCTCATCCCCCACCACCTTAACTTTCTGCAACCCTTCGACTCCTTGCCATCTTTACAATCATAACTATATTTATTCAACTAACAATCATCATGAGTAAACAAACAACCAACAACTTTACCAAAACAACGGAAATGAACACCACGCCAAACAACGACTTGGCTGCCCCACCAAGTCTAGTGGTCTTGCACTACTGCAAGCCAAGTGGAATCACTCTACCAATGGTCAGTGCATTGCATCTGGGGTCCGTAAATTCGGAAGCATGTGCTTGTACAAAACAACACACGAAGCTCGTGAATGTCAAAGAATCTACTAGTGATGTGTGTGAGCCATCACAAAACAATCTTGATCACGATTCCCAAATGAAGATTTGGAGGCAGAAAGGAGCAAGACCAAGAACTTACGACCCTTTGACATCACAAAGCAGCACTGGGAATTTTGCAGTTCCAGACATCGAAGTGACGACGGGACTCGCAGAGGCTATCCCTGAAGCAATCAAGCCCAATTTGGGGAGCAGTGGTTCTGTTGAAATCGCAGAAGATGCATTAGACAGTCTGAATGCACAAGATAGAGATACTGAAGGTACTATGATTATTATTCACATTTACTTCTTTCGATTTTTTTCAATATATTGTACAAATTGAAGGTTCCTGGTTATAAATAATAACGAGTATTCTCGGTACAAAAAAATAAACTATCAACATGTAATGACCACCGACTTTGTTGTGACAGAACTTAATATGACTTGACAGAGTTTAGAACTCTTAGATACGATGAAGCATCAAAAATTTGAAAAGGTTTTCTTAAAAAACGTGTATAGATTCAGGATTGAGTCTAACTCAATTATAGTACTTTACAGACATCTAGGATTTCTTACATGTTTACTGAGCTTTGGTGACCATACCAACTGGGCGTACTCAAGATAGGGACGAACTAAAGTGCTGTAAAATGTTTTAAAGACTTTCGGGTTTAAGTTTTTAAAGCCTTTATTGATGATGCCGAGTACGGAGTTGGCTTTCTTGACCTGTTTCACGATGTGCTCTTCGAATGATAGTTCTGAGTCGATTAAGACACCAAGATCTTTTTCCATGAAGACATGCTCGAGCTGTTTTTCATCCAACGAATATGAATATGGATGAGCATATGTCTTATGTCACCGAACTTTCTTAATGTGAGCACATGACATTTGTTAGGGTGAAACTAAGAGTCAATCTTTTGACCATTGTACAAGTATGTTTATATCTCTTTGGATGGAGAGAGAACGACATTGATAGAGTTAAACTCTTTGGAGATTTTGATGTATAGATGAGATTACACCATACACCATAGTAGGGTATGAGCCAATATGTCACAAAAAACCTTCCCGTTAGAATAAGCCTATTCAAAGGAATGTTTCGATTGATCCTATAGTTTTCCTTACCTAGAAAGGTTCAAAATTTGAGAGGTGTAGTTTTGGGTGACTCGTCAGACTTGTCACTACTATCATCCTCGTTAGCACCATTAAAATCTTTAAACTTGCAATTGTCCGTACAAACAAGGTCATTCTTAAAACACCTGCAACGCTTTGTCTTCCTGAACCAATACAGTCTTGTCTGAACTACATAGTACAGCCCAAGCACACAGGGAAGAAGAATTACCTCTCAGTCTTACTGAAACTCTCATCACACCAGGTTAGATCTGGAAAACGTAGGTAAGACCTTTCCTCTTCTCATCCAAGGGTATACACGTGAACTTATAAGCCCGGAGCAATTTCTTTCTCTGACAGTACCTCGGGTATGTTACGGAATGTCCAGAAATGTAAGACCTTGACCATTTTTTTATAAAATTCACTGTAACTTTTCGCAAACGCACCCATCGTCGTCATTAAATATTTCACTACCTATAGGGGAATATTTGTTAAAATGGCTTTTCTCCTTTTTCTCTAGGCTTCTTCTCATCCTCTAACGAAAAAGTTTCTTATAGAGGCTGCTTAATACTCTTTTAATCCTTTTTCCAAGAAAATGCCGCCTTTCGTCGAATTTCGGCGCGAAAGATTATTTTTCCCTGGCGAGTATTGGAAGAGGATTTGTTTATGTTTTGAAAAGGGTACTCTGCCCGTTATGATGTAACATATGTCAAACGACCTTGAATCAAGGTGGCCGCCGAAGCGGAGCTCTTTTTTTAATTTTTGAAACTTGTTTTTGTAGTTTTGTAAGCTCATAAAGCTGCGGGCTGGGAAGTTTTTCTATTATCTTTACATGTTTTGATGTATTTAAAGTGTGCACCAAGTTTGGCCAGACCTACTACATGAGACAAAAGACTTTACGACCAAAGATCGATTAGATCTAGGAAGGATCGATTAAATTCTATAAAAGAAATCGTGAAATTCGTTTTGACTCTTTGTTCTAGCTATTAGAACTTGAAGCAATTAGATGAAATACAAAGCAATCTGTTAATAAGTTTCTTTCACCGTAAATAATAGATGCTTTTGTCGCTCCAAAAACATGGCCGTACTCAATTTATATTTGACCAATTTTGACCAATGTTAATACAGTGTGAGGAGAATTTCCTGTAAAAACATTTACATAATCACTATGAAACTGCTAAAGACAAAGTGAGGGGAGGTTAAGATGACTTTTTAATTTTGCGACAGAAAAAGATTCAAAAACTTTTTTTTTAACAAACACTCTTCAACTTTCTGTTTTAGTGAATAACGCAGTTCAGACAAATCAAACTGAACTGGATGGTGTCGAGAAGGAGACAAACTCAAACACAGCATCTGGCAAACCATCATCTGACAAGGTAAGCTGTTTTTGGTTGGTCAAGTAAGAACCAGCTGTATCTAATGTCTCTCCATCCAGTATTTTGATGACCCCTTCAAATCCATTACAATAAAAGCCTTTCGTTTTTTCCTCGATACTATTTTACTGCTTATTTGCATAAAAGCACTTATTTATAACCTTCATCGGCCTTCATCTTATTCCCTAAAGTGCTAAAAACCTCTATTTTCGTAGGGTAATAAATGACTTAACATCAGCTCTAAACCACTAGCTTTTCAGCCAAAATGCTTCAGTTGTTTTCGAAAACTGAGACTATGCCAAGGGCTTTCCAACATTACCAAAAGAATTGCCTGAATCCTATCACTATTACCACAATCGGTCTTTGAAGTTTATAATTCCCGAAAGAAAAAATTTTAAAATACAGTGGTGGCTAAAGGTTGATAAAATAAGTAAGTAAGTTTGCAACCGCAGTCGAGGGCGACCGTATGAGAGCTAAAATTTTAGCTTCATCAGGTATATGATTAAGTTTGAGATTTGTTTTGGGGATTTCAGGTGGCAAAACATTATCAGTATCTATAAGAGAGCACTGACTAGCAAAGAAAATGTTGACAATGTTGAATATTAGTTATACATGATACGAAAAGTCTTTCTAGTGATTACACGCAACGTCCTATACAGACCTCTTTATAAACGTCCTATACAAACCTCTTTATAAACGTCCTATACAAACCTCTTTATAAACGTCCTATACAGACCTCTTTATAAACGTCCTATACAAACCTCTTTTTAAACGTCCTATACAGACCTCTTTTTAAACGTCCTATACAGACCTCTTTATAAACGTCCTATACAGACCTCTTTATAAACGTCCTATACAAACCTCTTTTTAAACGTTCTATACAGACCTCTTTATAAACGTCCTATACAAACCTCTTTTTAAACGTCCTATACAGACCTCTTTATAAACGTCCTATACAGACCTCTTTTTAAACGTCCTATACAAACCTCTTTATAAACGTCCTTAACAGACCTCTTTACAAACGTCCTATATACAGACCTATTTTTAAAACAATCCATATTCATATATTAACTTTTACAGACTGCGCCTCCCATCCCACCATCCAACAACAATGACGATGTCGTTTCGACACCCCCTATATCATCAGTTGATGTTCATTCTACTAATGTAGACAAAAAGGCGGTTGTTATTACAACCGATTTGGTCAATAGCCAACTTCAGACCAACGTCGATACTAAGGCTGCTTCGGAACCCTTGACTACTTTGGAACCCTCTACTATCCCAAACACCGAATCCAAACACACAATAGACACTCCAGCAGGAAAAGCCCATTCAACTACTGTGGTCACAGAGGCAAACCAAACTAAAGTTACCAAGAAAGCTACAAAACCTACCTGTCGAAAAACTAAGAGGGTTGCTTTCAACGAGGAGGTGCAGACCACTTCCAGCATCCCTTCTCTTGACACTCTCGACAAAACAAGTGAACACTATCAGCAGTCCTTGGAAGAAGTTGTCACGAAACAAGAAAAAATCATTCGACAACTACGTGCCGAAAAATCGAGTCTGAGGAAGGTACGAACCATTCTCATAGCTCTCCTTATTAGCACTTTTTCTATCATCAACGCTTCCTCATATTTGAACGATATTCGGTTTAAATGGGCGGAGAGGGCGGCGATATTTTCTGCGTTTGAGAAGAAAAAAAGACAGATAAATAGATGTCGAATATATTCCGTCTGCTTCTTAAGTTTTCATCATTTACTAACCCCCTAGACTTTATTAGGACCCCTTTCAGTGTTTTCAAAGAGATTCCAACCCCTGCTTATTCAGTCCTTCATTTATTAAAATTTCGATCAAACCTGATTTATTTGGCACTTCTCTATTTGTAGAGAAATATATAAAAAAGTTCGTCAAAAATAGGAAACCCGAAAGTGCGGTACAAAAGAATTTGATGAGCGCCGAATGAATCTCTCGCCAGCTAAAAATAGGCAATTTAAGTCATTGCAATGTCATTACTTCGTCTACTTTATAGGGACAAAACATTTTGGATCCTTGTCCCGAAAACAAACAGTACATGGTTAATTAAGCTTAAAATTCCAAATTAAAATTACGAAAAATGAAAGAGGGCGTTGATAGGATTCAATCTAGTTGATTTAAAAAACCTTAAGAACTTTTAGTAGTCAAAAAATGAACAAAAATGAAAAGTTGAACAAAAAGGTTTTCCGTTCGTGAATGGGCAGTTTCAAAAAATAATTTATGTGGATTTAATTTCGTGTTACCAAAATTTCACGGTTCGAACAACCTTTTTTACTGAATAAGAAGTTTCAGAAATTTCCGCGTATTTTCGAGAGACTCATGACGCGAAAGTTTAATCCAAATTAATCTGAATACTAAATCTATCACTGATGTAAGCTTTAGGCACTTCATTCTTTGTGAGAGATAATATAGGTTCCACAAAAATCAACACAAAAGAAATGAAGCCTTCGCTGCGAAACAACAACCTTTTGATGCTATTCGTTCTCGACTTTTGAAGTTCTTTTTATCAAGCAGTTTCGATCATTCTTCTTCTTCTAGGACCTCACACACACTAAGTACTCACAGAAAAACTTTTTGCGAAGGTTTACCGTAACTGCTATCAAGAACACTTTTCTTAGGTCAGAAATGAAAAAGTTATCACGTCAATCAGCCGGCGATCTTGTACTTTTAACACAAGCCACCGAACAACTTGACAACGTGTTCACTCAGTTTGATGTGCTACGAACAAAGAAAAATCTTTTAGAAGAGAAAGTGAAACGTATGACAGATGAAAGTGAAGAACGAAATGAAGAAATAGCGAAAAAGGTAGGTGTAGTTATATTTGAGTGAGCTGACATTTTGAAATGTTGAATCATCGACATAGGACTAAATGGACTTTCAACGTCTATTGTTTCTTAGTAGCCATCCATTATCTGTGCTGGTGCTATTAGGGTAGACTGATGAAAACGTAAAATGATCCAAAAAATAAAAAAGTTAAATGCAAGCCATAATTGACAAAAAAACACAAAGAAATTATACACTTTTTATTAAATATTTCCGACTATATAGGAAATATTTATTAAAACGGCTTTTCTCCTCCTGCTTTAAAATTAAAAAACACAGTCAGTGCTTGCAAGGAAAGGACTCCCAATTGAAATTCATCGCTAATTGGCTGCCGTGTTGAATTTGTTTATTTATGGTCCCGTGGTTATTCCGCCCGGAAAATCTGCCAACCAAATTCATAGACCAATCAAAATAGAGTTTTAAGCGAAACGTGGGAAAAATGAGCTCCCCGCAGAGTTATGAATTAAGATTTGCTTTCGATTTGAAGCCGTCATTACCATTTGCGACCAGCGAAGTCTTTCAAGATAGTGGTGTGCTGTTGTGTAGCTTGACGGTATGAAATCACAGAGTGAAAAACGTCTGTCTAGAAAAACATCATTTTTATCGATAATTTGATGAAGAATACTTCAGTCTTTCTGAAATTTATATAGGAGCTACACTTTAATATACTTAATCAATTTCTATTAATGCTTTATCATAATTATCTCCAAGTCCAGAAACAAACGTAAGTGTCCACCATCAAATCACAGTGTGAAAAACGCAAGTCTAGAAAAACATCACTTTTGTAAATAATTTGATGAAGAATACTTTGATTTTTCTCAAAATTGGATAGGAGCTGCACTTTAATATACTTGATCAATTTCCATTTACGCTTTATCTTAATTATCTCCAAGTCCAGAAGAACAAACATAAGCGCCTAGAAAAACATCATTTTTGTTGATAATTTGATGAAGAATACTCAAACTTAACCAGGAACTTTACTGTAATACACTTCATCAAATTCCAGTAATTGTTGGTGGTAATTCTATCCAAGTCCAAAATGAAAAATATATGTTATGCTACAAAATAAT
>JAUJPO010036007.1:0-18814 GCA_032270745.1 Tiaropsis multicirrata | reverse complement strand
TTAAGGCTTGAAACCAAAAAAGCTAAGAACATTGAAGGCTTCCTCGAATTTGGATGTTCTTATAAAAAAAAACGTGTCTGATGAGCAAAGCATCAAAACACAAACAGGTTCTATGCTATAGGTTGCTTACGTGATGCGTGAATGGGGTGACTAGGGGGCCTCTCTAAATATTTACTTACTTTACTATGTTTATTCGGGCCCTCCCGTAGGTTGGATACAAATATCCTTGAAAACTTTAGAGTTTCAACTGTACTTTTTTGTTCTTGGTATTGTGTATCTGAAATATCTGCCTATTCCTATTCTCATAGCAATATGCATTCATAAAGATCATTGGCATTATATAAAAGGACAAACATAAAAGATGTTAGAAAAGTCCTCTGATCTTAGAATGTGACCTGTCTATGGTATGTTTTGTATGTCCTGTTTCCTAGTGTTTCTGGCCTGGTTGGTCCCTTTGGAAGCTTTTCCACACCGTTGGAGTTTCTACAGAACGATACTCAAATGGTGATTATAATCAACCAATTAGAAAGGGAGCTTGTAATAATGTTCAAATGAATTCAGTGTTTTTCTAAAGTTGTTGTTTTTCCGTTTCATCGTTATTTTAATTAATTGGCTTTTAATGAGAGATAAGCCATGCAGACAGACACTTTCTACACCTCATTCTTTGCACTTTGGCATTTAGAAAGGACCCCATTGACTTCAATGATCCTATCTTAATGAACTTTAAAGATTATAAGTCTTCAAAGGAGGATAATCTATAATCGTTGGTAACTTTTCGAAATTTGAGAGATTTTGACGAAGACTTGATGAATTCTTAGTTAGACGAGGGGCACTGGATCTCAAAATTACCTGGATCTTTTTAGAACCCTAAAAAAAACTACCCTTAGCTTAAGGGCTGCATATCCGGTAGGTCACTTACCTTGAGATCTGTTCTTATTCGCAATATCTGGTTTGAGATTTTTCAAACTGAATAACGATGAAGTACTTGACTACGCAAACCTAACCCAGGTATACCAAAATAACAGTTTCCTGCAGATACTTTTAACACAGGAATTATCGGCAAAACAGACAACAAACACAGCACGAGGTATGCCGCTCTGGATACAATATGTAAAGTGGACCAGCAGACAGTCATAATAAGGAAGATAAACGAGCCAATATATTTTGCATGTCTAGTCTATTTTTCTTTTAATCAAAATTCATTTTCTTATCCAATGCGATTATCGATTTTCAAAAAATCAAAACCCATACGTCGATAAGGAGATCACCAAGAGAATTTTTCTCTTAAAACAACAAAACAAAAGGATTGATCGCTTGGTTTTGTACCCGGGGGGGGGGGCACTCAAGGTAAGTGACCTACCGGACGTGTGGCCCTTAAGGGTAGGTTTTTCTAGGTTCTGACAAAGCCCAGTTACCTACAGGTGCACTGTAAGGGTAGGAAATTTGAGAAAATTTAGAAAATCGTTGCTAAAACTGTGGTAAAACGGCCGCTGCAAGGGTCGGTTTTTCAAAAATTGAATTTCAATGTTTGTCGAAACGTACGGTAGTTTTGACATCGAGCAACATGATACTGTAGATCTTATAATAAATAAATAGGTAGAATAAATTCTACCTCCAAATAATGAATATCACTATCACTGTCTCCCCCTTGAAGTTCTTATTTATCTAACAGCAGGATTGATCTTTTAGGGTGAAAATAATAATGAAAATGTCACTGCCCTGCGTCTCCCGTTAAAATTCAGCTCTAATTTGAGTAGGGTACAACTCTTTACTATATTCAATAGTTCAGCAATTTTTAATATTTTTGATATTGTAATTTTTTTTAAGTTTTTTGATGAGTTTTCTTTAAGAAGCGAAAACCTAATGGTTTATCCGTCAGCATCACATACCAAGGATTTCCGCTTTGATTCTCAGCTCCTTCTATTCCATGTTCAGTTTAATTCATTAATGGCGAGGTATTAATGGCACTCTTTTACAGAATCATTTTGCATATAGTTAAATATAAGTTGTCATACCAGCCATCGTAATGACCTGTTATGTTTTTGTAGCCACGCGTGTGTGTCTCGC
Source organism: Tiaropsis multicirrata (assembly GCA_032270745.1). Classification (NCBI taxonomy): domain Eukaryota; kingdom Metazoa; phylum Cnidaria; class Hydrozoa; order Leptothecata; family Tiaropsidae; genus Tiaropsis; species Tiaropsis multicirrata. The sequence goes on along the minus strand of JAUJPO010036007.1, from coordinate 16,747 downwards.
ATTTTAAAGCAAAAAGACATTTGAATGAATGAACTGCTCCGTTTGTATAACGGTCTGTTATCCCCCCCCCCCCCTCCAAAAAAAGAATATTAGAATTAATGTTAAATGCGTTTTTGGCTCGTGTTCAATTCTTTGTTCAATTCGCCGTTGCAAGCCCACCACGTATAACGGTATGCTATTTAAAAGATAACCTTCCAAACTATGGTGATTATTTCATATAGTGACACTTTGTTGAAAAGAGAGAGAAAATTGGACAATAGTTAAAAGATATCAATGCAACAGTATCACAAATAATAATTTTGGCATTGGAAACGAAAGCAACCTTATGACGTCATGTCACCAGCTCACAGCGTGGTCTCCAGACTGCTGGCTTTCTCTCCAATATCTATAATAATAATAATAACAATATTCATAGCACCGCTTATTGTGCTTATCAACAAGTGATATAGTTTATAATATACTAAAGTTGCCACATTTTTATAAGAAATAAAGATTGTATTTCAACGTTTTTACAATGGTTCCTTTATATTACCTGTATGATGGTACCTGAAAATGAAACTAATAAGCTGATGGAGAACCGTCAACCGTCACAACATTACACCAGTGCATTTACATCTTTCACATCCATAACAAAAATAACTATCTGGTCTAAAAAAAACAGTTCCAGTGTTGATCACGAAGGAGAGAATCACCAATTGAATTTCGCCGCTTCTCTTCTGTCCTGTTGAATTTGACGTGCATAATACTAATAGCTCAGTTATTCTAGGACTGTTTTCATGAGGGTCCACGACCAGCTGGCTCAGTCATCTATGAATTAAACTGAACATGGAAAGAACAAGGGGCTGAACCGGGAATTCCTGGTGCTGATGCTTAAATCACTGGGCAGAAATGTCTGTTTTATAATCCAAGTTCTAACCACTTTCTTTTTGCTCCGTTAACCAGTTATAACATCTTCGTAACGGTGATTAACAGCATTCAGCATGTCGAAATGAAATTCTTGTCTTTTCTCAGTAACATTGATTAATTTTTTCATACCATGTCCATAGATTCACTTCATTCACAGCATTCTTATATATACTTCAATTTGTTAATGCATGATAGGCTACTAAACTAAAGATCATATAGTCAAATACGATGATAGCTTTAAAAAGTGAAATTAGCTTTAAAAAGTGAAATTAGCTTTAAAAAGTGAAATTAATTTTCAGCATTACTGCAGTAATTCGACACCTCTAAAAAAAATTCTCTCTTCACCAAATAGCTTCCAGTATTTCAGTGTTCTTATAAAAAAAGCTTGCAAAGATGCAAGTTCTCGAGGCTTATTTTAGCTTTATATTGACTTTTGACAATCATTTGTTAAAAATGACAAATTTGAGGTGTCTTTTCTCGACTCATCCGACTTATACATTGGTATTATAACAAAATATTATTCTTTGACTTATTACTAAAGGGAGGAGCTTATAAGACTTATTATATTACCTGATCTCAGATAATGTGTAATAGGTATATGGCCAACCATGGCCATCTCCTCCCCCCCCCCCTTGATTCGAATGAATTACAGGCGTGTTATTGAAGAATTAGTGAAATTTTAAGGACTAAGTCTGGCCGCAATTTCAAGGTATCTTAGTTGTAGTTTAGTTGTGCTGTGCCTGTGCTGTGCCTATTTTGTGCGATTCTTTTGAATATAATAGACAAGGGAGAGCAGGCACGGAACGTTGTTCCAATGTCCAAACAACGTTGTTTCAATGTCAGAGCGTCATTTAGAAATTGAAACAATGTTGAAATAACTTTATTTGTCTGGTTAGGTCCTAATAGACCTTCATGTAGGCAAGAGGCTCGGCGAGAGGGGCCTATAATCTATTTAAAATTCGTGTTTTTAATCGATCTGACATTAGCCATTTTTGTCATTTTAATGATGATCGATCTGATGACAGTAGACAGCACGAAACGTTGTTTGAACGTCTTTGGACGTCACAACGTTATTTGGACGTTAAAAAAAAGACGTCATGTGTCTGGTGGACAAAAAGAATTTACTTCTATACATTGAAGTCATAATTAAAAACAGGAATCCCTCTTTTTCTCCCAAACGCGAAACCCCCCGACCTGTCCATTTTGTCATCTCAAAGTGCCTCTTCACCGATTTCGTTTTTTATTTAAGACAATAACAGGTTCATTCATTTGAGTTACGAAAAGGTGTACGAATTTTGCGGCCGTTACTTTACTTCTATTGCGCTAGGGGTGACCTTGCATTCTTTATTTATTGAAAAAATGATTTAAAGAAGCACGCTAGGTTACACTCAGTACGCGTCACGCCCTGTCTAAAATCCGAAAGAATTACAAGCCGCGTGTAAGATTTTCTTCTAAAATACATTTAAGTCATTTTTTCTTTGGATTACGTAATCCTGCTCAATTTTTTTGTTTCCATTTTCGTGCACTTTCAGGGGAGGGGTGTAGTGACCGTTATTTTATTTATTTTCTAAAAAACATCATCAATTGAATGACATAAATTTTTTTTCATGTTATTACTCTATCTTCTCCAATTTTCTTTCTCACAGTCCATCCATCAAAGACCATCACTTATTTCTAAAAGAAACTATAGGGAACCAGAGCTATTTTTTTTTTTTTCCTTTTTTTTTCCTATGAAACATTTCCGTATGTGAGACAGTTAGACCTCGTGATTCACGTGGTCGTTTTGGTTTAAAGACAAGAAAAATCTTGAATATTTTCTCATGCTATCTCAACGGGACCATTTGAGTGACATACAGCCCTGTCTAATATAGAACAGTCCGTTTGTATAGGAAGTTCACCAACGTACCTCTGGTAGGCCTCTGCAAAATAAATTTCAATTTCCATCTTTGTTTCAATACTCTGAGTTCCACGTTCTGCAAAATACAAAAAAAATAAACTTGTGACCTTTGTTTTATTGTAGCGTCCAAACAGCATTGTTTCAACGTCAGAACTATTATTTGGGAACGTTGGAATAGCGCTGTATATGCTGGGAATAAACGGTATTTCACGGCCCGAAATTATATCAGTGCTCTTAAGATGCATCTATCATGCTTTAGATGAGTATTGCTTTATTATAATCCTACAAATATCACTTTGGAAACACATTAGTAAAGATATAAAGATATATACCCTTTTAAACCTTTTACATGCAAAAGTTAAAAGATGTAAAAGATATACCGTTTTTATATATAGTGTACTCCTTTTTGTTTATTTCAGAATAAAACACAGAAAAGAAAAATTTCGTCCTATATGTTCTATGTATAGAAGTCATTTGCAATGCTTTCACTTCACGCAGTGCATGCTGGGTTTTCATACCTTCTTAATTTACACCCCTTCAGCATGACGTCATTATGACGTCACACAATAGAATAGATAGAAAAATGTCGATCTAAAAAGATTTTAAGTTTGTAAATCACTTCTTCCAGAAATTTCTGCGGATTAATTTATTTTTTCGTTAACTTGTCTTATAAGAAACACACTTGGTGCTTAAAAATATTTTTTTCCTCTAGATTTATTTAAAATATGGATTCTTGAAATAGTTAGAAAATGCCTTTCCACCTTATAGTTTAGAAGGCCTGAAATTTTCTCTAAAGTTATTTGACTAGCTTTGTGTTGTAAACTGTCAATTTTAACCTGGAAATTTGTTTTGGTATTTCAGCCAAAATATTTAATGAGTTGACAATCTGCCAAAATTGTGGATCTAATTAATTTTCTTGGTGGGGAGGGCCTATTATTGAGATTGACACAGAAGAATAAGACACAAAATTTATAATTTTACAAGTTTTCAACTTTTTATATTTTTTAAACGTTTTTTATACGTAATATCAATTATAAGTCACAAATAATAAATCTTTCGTTTTTTATTAAACATCTCCAAAAACACATGCATTTTTTTACTTAATAAAGAATAAAAATATAAACCTTTCATACACCATAGAATACAATTTCTGCTTTTTTGGTATCGACTTTTCCTTTAGGTAAAAAGTCGGTCAAAATAATAATAATATATAATAATGATATAATTAAACTCTTAACGAGGTGGGACCACAAACCAAAAAAAAGGTATATGTCAAATTAATCGACTAAGTTGCAAGACAAAGCCTTATTCATTTACGATTTTTTTATCATACTTAGTAAAATTGAATGTTTTCTTTTGACCCCTTGTCACAAATACTAAAATTTCAAAATTCAAGTTAACAGAAAGAACTGCGCTGGAAAAAAAGGAAAATGAAAACAGGGACGCAGGGAAAAAGCATTGGTAAAAAACCAATATAAATAAAATAAATTCTCTAAAAAACTCGTAATCAAAAATTGCGAGTCGTGGGGTTACGCGTACGTACAAAGGAAATAGTTAAATGTCAAAAAGATATAGAAATATATATTATAAAGATTCATCAAGACACCAATCAAGAAACAGACAGTTATTTAAAAGTACGGCGTCGAAGATTGTCTGCTGTACATACTGGGTGGGTATGATGAGCGGCCCCATGGGTAACCGTATTGGTTGCTAGACGATTGCACCGATGAATAGCATTGTGGGTAAGAGGATGATTGGTATCCGTATGGTGATCCAGGAGTTGTTGGGGGTCCGTATGGTGAGTAAAACGGATATTCGCCTCTGTAGGCGGCTGCTGCAGCTTGGGCGGCGTGAAGTTGGGCGTCCGATGTTATAGGTTGGTTCAGTTGGGCGAGTCCTTGAAAGTCGAATTTGTATGCGTATCGTTTACCATGGATTTTTGTCATGATGTTTTTATCGTAATAATAACGTAAAGCACGCGATAACTTATCGTAGTTCATGTTTGGTTTGTTTTTACGTTCGCCCCATCGGCGTGCGACTTCGTCAGGGTCGGTTAGTTTGAATTCGCCGTTGTTTCCTTCCCATGCGATGAAACTAGCGTGCGATGGGTCGGATAAGAGTTCGAGTAAGAATTGCCATAACTGGATTTGTCCGCTACCACCGTGTGACGTGGTCGGTGGGAGTGATGCTGGTTTAGGTGATGGACATGAAGGGTTGTAATCTGAAGAAAAAGAGAGAAAAAATTATGTTATAAATTTTTGTAATTTTTTTTTGTTTTGAGTTAAAAGTAGATTTCCACACTAAGTTCTCTCTGTTATTATTCTTAGTTGGACTTAGGAAGCTTCAGTAAAAAAAACATTTCATTTTTTTTGAAGTTTTTGAAATGGCTAGAAAAGAAGGCGGGCAATTGTATACTTGTGTTATAATAACAAATATTTTTTGAGAAGCTCTACAAAAGTGCTGACGTCAACAGAAAATGCAGTCAGAAATTTAGAAGTACCAGTACTTGATGTTTAGACCAAAATTGTTGAGTTACGTGATGACCAGTGACATAAAAATTTGAAAGAGGATAAATTCGCTATTCACAAAACTCCTTTTTTCAAAAAGTGCTGACGTTAACAAAATAGAATCATCCTTACCACTATTGGAAGTTGATGGAGATTCGAATGATTTAGAAGGGACGACGGAATCTCTATTCGTCGATGAAGACGGTGTCGAGGAGGAGGATGAGGAAGACGTTGAATGATTGTAAGCGCAACTTGTTAAGTATTCGGAACCGTCCGCTCTGGCTACAGGTACGGAGCGTGAGTAACTTCCAACTGGTGGGGAGGAAGGTCGTTTTTCGGCTTCGGTTCGTGGGTAACTTGGCACCTTTGCGCCGCCATTGGCTTGATGGCTCAACGGTGGGGCCAGGGCTTTGTCAATGTCTTCAGTTGTGAGATTTGGTAGAGGTGCTATAAGTTGAAAAAAAAAATTAAATGGTTAAAAATATTTATTTACATAACACTTTACTAAACAATTTATGCAGTGCGAGATAATTCTGGACAATCAAATCAGACTTTCAGCTTGTGCCGTTTTTGATGTACCGCTTTCATAAAATGTTATTTTGTGCTTTGAGCTACTTTTTTATAATGACTTGTAATTAACTTGAAGACCACTAACGACCATCTTTAAAAAAAAACAATCAACCGAAAAAACAACTCATTCAAAACACTTGACAATAAAAAAAGAATTGTGACGATTTCGAAATTAGAGAAAAAACACACGTCAACACCATATTCATACCTTTTCGTAAAACACATAAATGCGCCATCAATATATCGCCGTTATATGCCGGTGCTAGACGTAAGAATTCTTCACGCGTTAATTTACATAACTCCTGTCCCGTCATTGTGAACGTATTTACGTCAACGTCTTTTAAACTGAATTCTTTAATGGCCCACTGGACCCACTGTCGCACGTGCTCGTTCGTCCAGCACATTGGGTCCGCAGGTACGATTACACGTTTGTCATCTTCGGGTTGTATTTCGGGTTTTGTATCGTTTTCGAACATGTTTGCTCGCTTTGGAGGAATGTGAAAGTCGTCAAAATCGCTTTCGATTGAGCGTTTTTTCGACCACGGGTCACTGTCTGTAAGCTTTGGTGGTTTCCCTGATGGAACCTTTTGGTTTTCGTATGAATCGAAGAGACTTTGTTCATCCATACTGCCCATCGAGAGTGCTTCCTATTATAGAAAGGAAGAGATACATTTTAGAGAATAACTTTTTTTCGGTTTTTCAATCTCTATTGAAATTTCTATTTAAATGTCATTAACTATTTCGCAAAAAAGAAAAAAACAATTATAATAGCTCTGAAGTAGTAGTTAATTATTAGTAAATATTTCAAAAAGTCGTTAAAAGTATTTCTTCTATTATTTTATTCTATTATTCATTTTGCCTATTATTATTATTATTTTATGAGAGTCGTTATAAAACAATATAATACTACAATGAAGTGGTTTACGTAATCACTTTCAATAGGGTATTACACGCTCAAACTTGACTTTCGAGAGGTTTTTATATTCGCATCGAAAAATAACATATTGTCCAAAAAAAAAACATCAAAATTGTAGATAGACACGAGAGGACTTCGAGACTTGATTTGTAATTTTCTTTTCGTCCCGTGATAGACTTTCCCTCATACAGTAATTGAGTTTAAAGTGAATGAAAAATTTAATAAAAAATATTTTTTTGTCTATTTTTGTCTCGCTTCACTTGTTCGTTCCATCAAAACAACTTTATTAAAAGTTGATGATACCCTACTGAATTTCAAAGTCAATTACAAAAATTCTATCATTTTGAGAAACTAAGATTAGTAATTGGTCGCAATGCTATATAATTGTTAAATTGAAGACTCCTTACCTGTGCGTATGCAGTTGGGTCAGGGACGACGTTATTGGAGAGATCTGATCCCGCAAACATCTTGCTGTTTTGTGTTATTGGTATAGTGTTGTGATGTGTTGAAGGTGTATGTGCAAATGTTAAATCGTTTCTCGTTTTCTCTTGTCGTTCTGTAGGTAAGAAAACAAAGTTCCCAATATAAAGATACCACACCAAATAAAGCAATCAATTCTATCTGTTGATGACCATCGATCAGGTAGCTTTTTTTTAGATCAATAATTATAAAGAAATACTTGAATTTCAAATACTGAAATTTATCAATTAGTGATTGAATAAATATTCAGTCTATGTTTCCAAAGTATTTTGATTATTGATTGATGTTTTGGAGCTGACCTTGATCATATAGTAGACAGTGCTCAAATGTAACTTCATTAATACTTCAGTCCGACTTTTATTAATGAAAAAGTACTTTGCGAGCGGATAGAGTGAAAACAATAGAAAAAGGAAAACACGAGCGGATGTCATTCATCAAAAATTAAATTGGTCATTTGATTTCCGGACAAAAGTTAATTGTAGCTATTGTTGTGTTCCACCTATTGTCCGCTCCCAAAATTCCACTTCTAATTATCTCTCATAATTACTGGCAGGTACGATCAAAAAGAAAATTAAATTAAAAATAATGAAGATGAAAAAAAGTAAAAGTGTCCCATCATTTTATTGAATTCTGAATCAAATAAATCACTATCCAGATAAAATGAATGGGCTCCATCGTGTTTTTATCCGAAAATTGAAAATTGAAAAACATAATCGATTATTATTATATAGTGTCATGAGATCTGTAGAAGAATCATCAATTTTTAAGTGATTTTTTTTCCTCTTCAATGTTTTGTTTTTGCTTGAATGTCAAAAACGCTGCGAGGACCTCTCCTCCCCCTTTACAGGTCCCCCTGTGAAGGTTCAATCAATCCCTTGTCCGAACACAGTTTGCACAAGGGATTGAGTAGAGAAAAAACATAAAACATTTATCAGATATAAATCAAATAATTGTTTTTTATAAGAAACCCTTAAACTAAGAATAAAAGATTCCAAAAAAAAAATATTTGAAATTGAGTTGTTACCTCATGTAAGTGTCTTGTTCAACTAATGCTACCTTTCTAAAATTCCCTCCAGTTATATACGGCTTTTCCTAAAGACTGATTAATTTTTTTCTTCTCGAGTAAACTCTTTATAATGGAACTCAATTAAAAACTCAAAATATATAGCTTTTTTTTCTCTCTCTCTCACTCGCTCTATAGAAATCGGTCTAACAATTATTTAAAAAGCTTTCTTTATCATTTAGAACAATAGGGGACCTTTTCAAAAGGCGTAAAAGACAATCAAACGTCAAAACAAACCACTCAACCAATCACGACCATTCATTCTCTCTAAACCAATCACAACAAACTAAAATTCGTGACACATGATCGTGATTCTCTTGCTCTAACAAGAACACAAAAAAAGATTTGTTTTTGTTATTTTTTTGATGTTGTTTTTTTTCTGTTTATCTATTGTTATGAGTATTTTTTTTTTCTGAATGGAAACTAAAAAGTACGTCATTCGAGAGAAGAGATTTTTGACAAGTTGTCGCTCAAAGGTCTTATGTTTTGTTTACATGTGCCGTCAAGTAAACATCAATATCGTAAAAAAAATCCGACGTTTCGATTACATTTGACGCTTATTTCTCTCTAGTAACCAGTTATGTAAAAAAAAATATAAGATGCTCGTATAATTGGTTATTCAGAACAATAAGTTATTTTCCGAATGGTTTTAAGACCAATCCAATGAAGAAAATTCTTGTAAAATGTTCAACTTGACTTCTAATAATGGTATAGCCGCTGCACAAACAAATCTCAAAGTACTTATAACGCACAAAACAATTACAAAGTTTCTACGCCTAATTACCTTGATGTGCAATGGCCTCCATTGAAATAGTTGCGAATTTTGAAATCTCGTTCATCATTTTTTGTGTCAAGAAATGTAGAATACTAGTGTTATTCCCTATACGCTGATGCCTCTAAATCGAAAATGATGAAATGTTCTCGAATTCTTTTTTGCGCGAATGATTTGTTTTGTAAATTACCTTCAGGAGGGACGACGTACCTCAATATCACATACCATTGTCATAAAAGAGCGTTCTTTTTTACGTGTAATACATTATTAATTTTCGCGTCGCTTACACATGAAAAACTGTCAAGCAGCTAGTCCCCAGTAGGCACACAACGTTATTTCAACACTATATCAACGTCCAAATAACGTTCTGACGTTGGAGCAACGTTGTTGCGGCGTTAAAACAAGGTTCCATGCCTGCTGGGTGAGGCGAGGGGTAAATATTACTCAAAAGCGAATCTCGTACACTTTTTCAAAAAAAGTTTTAAAAAAGTCAAAAAGCCAATCGAAAATATCAAAAAGTCGTACACCATTTTTCGAGTGATTTTCCCCTCGGGGTGAGGCCCCTCTAAAAGAACTATTGCATATTAATTAAAAGACCTGCATCGCTTCGCATCACTCACATTTCTTCTAGAACTGTCCTCTAAAGCGCTTTTGCAAGAATACCCCTTTTCAAAATGTCAAACCTGTATACACAAAAAAAGAGGACTTACTTAATGGAAACATGTCACCTTTTTAATGGACATTATATTGTCATAACAATTTTTATATTTAATCTAAGCTTAGCTTTACTTTTTTTTACCCTTCTTTACTCTATATTTCTCCGTATTTAAAAAACCCTTTTGTTTTGAGTTGACATGTGATTTGTATACAGACCTGTCATGAGAGAGTTTTGAATGAATGAACAATCTCCTCTCTGCGCTATGACCTCTCCCTTTGCCCTCTCTTTCTCTATCATCTCATACTTTTCATGAAACCGTAGAAATTAGATGCGCATATAAAGTGCTTATAAAGCTTACCTGACCCAGCAGACACGGAACGTTGTATTGACGTCCAAACAACGTTGTTTCAACGTCAGAACGTTATTTGCACGTTGAAACAATGTGTTATGATAACGTTGTGTGTCTGCTACTGAACGTCTCATTATTTTCCATGCAAGATTTTACTAATGTTTTTTTCTTAGCTAAATATATTTTGTTCTGAAAATTTCTACTACTGTACCAGGCTTTTCACCTATGCTACCTTTCTTCCTAATCGCCTAGTCTATCCTTGAAAATATCCCAATTTTCTATTACGACAGTCAGTGGCGTGTTGATTTTGCTCATATTCCTTTATATGGAAGTCAACACTCACCGTCAAATAATTTGAGTACCTTCTTTGTCCGCTTCTGCTAATAAATTTGAGAGGGGCGGAGTTTGGGTTCCCCTTTTTTGACACTTAAAATGTTCTTATTTATTAATACATAGCCGAATTACTTCTTATACTCACGATGGTTTTCATGCTACCTTGTTTTATTACGCTTTGTTTACTTACACCCGTCTGTAAATGATGATAGGAAAATTTTAAATATAGCTTAGTTCTCTTCACGCGAGGGAGTAAATAAAGAAAAAAAATTTTCATTTGAGAAAATTGCTTTTAAACCGCTTTGGGTGTTTATTAACTATCCTTAGTCTGCAAACGCGGTAACCAACCTTATATTTTATGGGAGGAATTTTCGCTGAATTCAATTTCGCGATATTTAAACTCGCTAAAATAAATGTGAAATTTCTTTTTATGCGATACAATTTCTGAAGGGTATATACTTTCCAAAAATGTTAACGAGATTTTTGATATTTTTTACCGATTTATGTGATTTTTTTTCGCCAAAATTTTGACGTGATTTTTTTCTTGAAAAAAGGGTATGATTTTTTTTCACTGATTTAGCCCTCGAAAACTCCCTCTTTTAAGGTACAGTTACACGAAGATATTTTTAGACAGTCCTGGAAATTTGAAATGTACAATGAATTTCTCTTAGTTCAGATGCGTATAATTTAAATCCTAGACCAGAATCGAGTAATGTAATGAGTTACTCTCGATTCTGGATTTAAAATAAAATATTAAGCCTGTAGGATACTAAGAACAATTGCAAGAGCAAGATATTTCACTTACTGAATGTCATGATCTCTGTGACCAACCAAGCCGACTCAAAATTATATATATTTAAATTTTTATTAAGTTGCATTACAACGTATTTATATAGGGGAATTAATCTATCGATTTTTTTTTTTCATTACGGAGGTGTCCCCGCTGGACATCAAGAAGTAGACCCACTGTTATCATGATCCGTCATTATCCGACCTTTTCGAAAAGCTGAAATTTTTCTTCTTCTTCTACTTCTTATGGAATATTTTGACAGTTGTTATTTGACTTCGTTTTTCTTCTACTACTCCGGTCTTTTATATCACTTTCTATTTAAGGTCAGTTATATATACTTGATGCGCTTGATTCTCTTTTTTCAAAGAGTATAGATATAGGTTAGTTGGTAATTTTTTTCCAGCGAACTGATATACATTATCGGACAAAAATTGTCCGACTAAAATGTTGACTAATTAAGTTTTGTCTGATAAGTAATGTCTTCAAATTGCATTTTTCCTAAATCGAGAAACCGATAAAAAAAACTGAAAGCTCTACCAAATTAGCCAGCACCACCGTGGATTCCTGGTGCAGGCTACTCTCAAATTGAGCGTTTTAGGTTAAAATTTTTATTACGGATGAAAACTGCGGAGGAAAATGACGAGCTTGACTCGAGCCTAAATCAGGTCGTGGTTACGTTTCACTTTTACGCATCGCCGTTTTTTGAGGCTACGGAGTTGACGAATTCGAAGCTTCTAGCAACGACTTCACTTCTGGCAAATTGTCCCGTGTGAAATATTTTGCACCTTTTTGCGTTGATATAATATTTAGCTGCTTATTGTTCACAACTGTCTAAATATACTAGGTGGAATGCTACAGACATTGAGAAAAATTAAAAAAAGAAATCCTGTACTTCGTTAGAGGTCGTTGAGCTACGAGAGGGGTTTGAAAGTTCTTTAAAGGTCGGAAGGAAAGGGATATTTACCTTTCCTGACCCCAGATTTTAAGAAGAGCGAAGATCGAGAGTACGATTTGAAGGCTCGTTTTAACAACACTTAAACTTAAACCTGAACGTTTTTTTAACAGAATTAAAATAAATTGAGTCAAATTTGGCGACAAAATCCTATAGCCGAATCAAGACAGCTTTGTAGCTAATAGAATTTGAAGGGTAGCTAATGAATTTTACGAGAGGAAGTCCATTTTCTATGAAAAAATGGTGAAAATGATATTATGTTATAACTTTTTCGTGAAGAATGAAAGAATTTTTTTTTTTTTTGATTTGATGGGAAATAATTTTATTTGTGTTAAGCCACACTATTTTTATACTTGATCTTGTAAACTCTACTGTTTACGAAGTAGCAGATTTGAAAAAAAAAGTTTGAAAATGAAAAGGAAATCTCGGGGGTCATTTCTTCATCCAATACCCCTGCTGGGCGGAAATATAATTCTTTTGTTGTTGAATCACATTTGAAGAAATATAGGGGGGATTTTATTTTATCTAAACTTGGGTTTTAAACGCGGTTAAAGAAGTTTTCAATGAAATTTTTATTCTTTATTCTTTGATTTTTTTATATGAAAAAAGCTTTTACTTTGGATTTTCCTTCTACTCTACTCTGCCTTTTTCAGCCTATTTTTTACTGAATTTTATAGATTTTTTACTTTTAACGAAAAATTTTATTCCTTTTTCCAGGAAAGTTTTTTCTTCTTGTTTTGTCCAAGCTTTTTTCCTTCTTTTTTTCTAGCTTGGATCCATTGTCAATTGATAAATTTACAAGACTTATTCTCCTCCCCCAGGAAGCTTTATCAATTTTGTGACCTTCTTTAGGTTCCTAAAATATAGTATTATCGTTAGCCGGCTTTGATCACGTTGATCCAAAACAGTGTTGATAGTCCTTACTAGAAAAACTGTTAATTCTTGGTGATTGCAGCTACCATACGTTAACTCAGCCGACGTTCTGGAGCTTTTACAGAGTTCCATTAAAAATAGTTCCAAAATTTCAATCTGACGTAGACCTGACCCAACAATCTGACGAGGTCTATTGTTTGAAAGTTTTATCAGATTTGAATATGTTCAAATGTCTCCATTTGAGTATTTTTAGTTATGAATTTTCATGTTTTCAAAGCTTTTTGTAAAAAGAGAGTATATGGATCCAGACTCAATCTGACGTGGTATATAGTATTGCGTAGGTGATACACATACACTTTAAAACCTTGACTCCGCCTTCACGAAACAAACGCATGAAAACTAAAAAAAATTTGACCAATTACAACGACCCATCGAAAAAGCCGCATTACCAAACCTCATAGAAAGGTTAACGATTCAAAAATCAGAGAACAGTATTTAAAAGTAGACCGATTTCATTGTGGTAAAGGTTATCTCGTCAACCAAAGATTTTAATGGTGTGCAGTGACGTAAATTTCTTTTATCTTATCTCCAAAGTGTAATTGATTTGAGGGTACGAAGGTATTTCAAATTTTAAATTGTTTCATTGATAGACGCTATTGCTTCTTATCACGTAATTTTGCTATTCATAGTAACTAACTTCACAGCTGTTTTCTTTGGTATCTTTCAAAGTATTATCTCTTTTGATTGATGTATTTATACACTGACTGATCTTTTGAAAGTTTATTTGGAATTTTGTAAAATGAAACGATTAATATTGAATATTGAAGTACATCTATACAGACCCATGAACTATGGAAAATTCAAACGCTCATTCCCATTCGGAATTTCTAGTTTGAGATTTTTCAAACTCAGCTTAAGCTAGACTAGCAAGCGTCTGGTTTTCCTGAGACACAAAACGCGGGAAATGTGCTCATAAAGTGATGCACGCGGGTGGGAAATTATTCTTATTAAAAAGACGCCACGGGAATGAGAGATTTGTATTCAGCGAACGTAGTGAGCGTGTTGAAAGCGAGGCTGCAGCGAAATACAACGTCTAGTTACTAGTCTAAGCGTAAGCAAGGGCAGGTGAAATTTTGTGGGAAATTATAGGCTGTAACAGAAAAATGAATTCTCTACACTTTTCCGCATAGGAAATTTGATAACAATACAGACAATCTGCCCAGGTTATAATAAGAAACGATAAATGTGAGGAGTTATACATTGGTTATACATTGCTACAAAATAAGTAAGCAAACGAAAAATCTTTTAGGTATGTTTTTGGCGTTTTTTGGGAACTTTTGGTCTTTTTCAATTTTGTTGAATAACTTTTAGATTATGTTTATTTTTTTGCAGCACAAAACTCTAAATGCAAGAATAAACCTCACTCAAAGTCTTTACGCAATTCCAAGGTTGAAAAAAATACGTGATTCTCGATGAACTGGCTCATGGTGAAAATATCTCAGATGAAGACGTAAATAAACAATAAAAACTGTTTCTAAATTGCGTTCCTTTTACTTTTCACTTAAAAATTAAACGTAAATTAATTCATGACAGCTAACCTGGATACTAGAGCTGCAATTATGGTTTTTCAGTGCGGTTATGGGATAATTTACAGTGTTTTTCACTTCTTGTAAACAACAACATTAATCATGGGCCGTGTTTGTATTTTCCAAAACAAATCTGAATCATTGTAAAAGATCCTACGAAAGTTTCGCTTGATGATCCATGTAATCAATCGCCTGCGGTAATTGCTGAGATGTGCATGTATATTGATTTGTGAGCATATGTCCTCTTTGTGGTTTTTAGGTAGCCTACCCCCGCTTTCTTGGCGGAAAGAATGTGTTTTTGGCTGAAGCTGTTGTGTGGAAATAAATTGATTCATTAAATTTAATGGGTTGGGACAGGATGATAAAACCCGTTATACATTGGAAATATTTTTTAATACAAGATTTTTCTTGGAAAACAAGACATAGAGAATAGATGAAATTATAACCATGCGTTCGGTTTGTCCAAATGCCTTAAATTTTTAAACAAAAAAATTTCGTAAAAAAAGGTTTATCCAAATTTTATCAGCTAGAGGATACACTAGAGGAAATTTAAGAGGAAGTAAATAACGTGGATAAGAAAAAAAATTATATAAATAATAAAGGAAATATGTGATGAAATTTGCAGCCCTGTAAAAATATGACTTTGAAAATTTCTTGACTTTTAGTAAACTTGTCATTGACCCAACCTCGAATCCAATCGGTAGGCTTTTACTTTTTTTTTATTCTGATGATCGTTAGAGGCGTGGTAAATATTTAGAGACATCTTATATATAAGAGAACCAATCATCCTGGGTTCAAGGTTGGTCATGTGACAATGATTTGAAATTTCAGACAAATCTCAGGGTCAATTCATTTTCAAAAAATATATACAAGATGAGTGTTTATTGTTTCTTCTTGCTTCACTTTCGCTAAAATATGGTAAACAAAATTCATCATATTTTTGAAAGATCTTTTTTCTTCATTTTTTCTGTTTCATTGTATCCCGCTTTGATTTTGAGTCATGTTTCGAACACGTGACCAGTTAGTTGCATTGCATAATGCCTTCTTTGAGGTATTTACAAAAAACAAATCAACATTTTGCTGTAAATATTTTACGCCTTTTTTTAAAGAATCATTGAGGGAAATTCACGTAAAGGCTATCACATTTTTCTGCCTTGAATAATGGATGCTTGAATACTGCCATGCCCTTCTTGTAAAAAAATATTTTTAAAACTTTTTGTTGCTTTCATATACCAGCATTTCATATACTTGTAGTCCAAGACCAATCCAATAAATAATCTTAAGCAACGCGATATTCAAGCAGGAATTGAAACACTGATTAGGATAGGGTGGTTTGTCCCGAAAGTTAATCACCGAAAGCTATTCTGTGATATTCGCACGATTTCAATCAAAAATTGAATCATGAATATACCTTACGAAATCGCCAAAAAAATACTGACGTCTTAAAATCACATTATACTACATTTAGCTGATGTATAGTGCAATTAAATCTTATTTAATGACAAATGACAAATGGTTGACAATGTCACCCACCTATAATGGGATGTAGGCACCGCTAGAAATTTACCATACTCTCTCCCGGTTTCTTATATTCATTTGGTTGCTTGAAATATAAAGACTATGATATTATTTTTATGATAAGACAAAGCCCTGTTTAAACTGTCAAAAAACTATGGAAAAAGTAAAAGCTTCGTCTGATACGCAGCTTCTTCATCCTTTCTACAAAGACCAATTTTTCATTTTGAAAGCAAAAATTTTACGCAACCTTTTGAGTAACATTAAATCATGCTTGTTATTACATATGTAAGGCAAGCCGTAACGCAAAATTTGTATTTATTGGCCAGCGCCCAAGCTAATAGATCTTACTGGAAGCCAATGCTCCTCCCAGACAATTCCTTTGTCAGGAAACTGAAAGACCGAGTTGTTTTAGATTAGAAGATAATTTTTTCTCTCTCTCTCACTCGTTCAGACGACGCTTAGCTAAGCGCCTACATAGTATCGGATATTGCTTTTCGTAGTAAAAACAAGTGATACTTTTATGGACCTACCTGGTTATAAAATGAAATTAATAATGAAAAAAAAATAGAGAAAGCAG
>JAUJPO010035896.1:0-18816 GCA_032270745.1 Tiaropsis multicirrata | reverse complement strand
AAGAATACAAAATGAATAGAAAACAAAAGATTTCTAAGAGCCATTGTATGAAGTTCTTGGTCTATCTATTTTATTAGTTCGTTGTTCGAATAAAGTAATAAAAAAGAATAGGACAAAATTTTACCCAGTCCTACAATTAAGCACACAAGAATAGAAACGAATAAAAGACATTTATAATTAAGTTCCGCATAACTTCTCTTGAAAAACTTTTCAAAACAAAATGATTTAAGATTGGAAATCACGTGACAAATTCGTCACCACTTCTCTTAGAGGAACATCCAGTTCAGGGTGTGACGTCACAGCCTTCTTGTAGAGATGCAAAAGAAACGAATCAACTCGATCTAAAAATAGAGAGAGGATAATTAAATGAAAAGATTTTGAACAGAGCATAACATTCGGGATTGGAACGTACATTTGGTTTTTCTAAAATAGTCCGGGAGTACGGACCATGTTGATCCACATGCAAATTCAGGGGGTGTGAAAAATTCAATGTTGAAAATCCAGGGGGTCCAAGAATTTTGATACGAAATCCAGAGGAGGTGTAATTTTGGAAAAATGACTTCCTCAACACTAAGGTTCCGGATTTTTTCTGGAAAAGCCCATTACCTCGATTGAACCGACCAGATAGTTTCCCAAACAAACATTAGCCTGAAACGACAATCCCCTGAAAGGAAAAGGGGGTACTGTCCATCGGTGTGTTGGTAGTTCATAACATAAACCTTATCCTATGTTATCTTGGTTATTACGTTATCAACTTACCTGTACACAACAACAATCCTTGTGGGGCATGCTTGGCGGCCGATAAGAGAACGCCTAACTTGTTTGAATTGACGCATTTTGTGTACAAATCTATCAAATTGTTTGCATCACTAAAATAGAGAAAGTGAAATGTATTTAATCTTCTTTTTAAACAACAAAATAAAGTAAAGAATGCGAATTTTACTTGGACCATCAAATCAGATCGGCTCGAAAGAGAAAAAAAATGGTAAATTCTGTTATTCTATTATTATTAAGGTCAAAGGGTTAGGGAAATATTTTTAGTGCTTATTCTGGAACTCGATGATTAAAATCAAACAAAAGAGAAACAAACCTGGGTTTATTTTGATAGCTATGAATTATGAGTTTATGTGACAACTCACGAAGTCTTTCATCATCAGAAAAGACGAGTAGAGACAGCTCTTCCTATATTAAAAAAATTTATGAAATAATTAGCCAAATGAAAAGTAGAAATTTTTACAACGATGAGAAGGTTTTGTTATCGACATATCAACCCTTGAAATTGGACATAGAAAAATTAGACACTCACATTTAAATGATGCAAAATTTCGCTATGAATTTTACTTGCTTTCTTCAACTCCAGCAAAACAGCCTCTAAATCTAAATAAGAAAAAATAATTTTCAAATATAACACATTCTTTCAGTTAACCTTGAAAAATGGGACTTGAAGAAGAAGAAAGTTCATGGATCTTTTTTGTTCACGATGTAGCCGCAAATATTAGTTCTCAGAAAGATATGATATTTCAAAACAAATAGTCCGATTTCCAAACGACTTTTTTCTTTGTTAACTTAAAAGCCGTGGCACGGTTCGAAATTTTTACATAGTAACAGCGATCTATAATCCTCCTCGGATAGTTGGAGAGTGAAACCAGAGCTGTGCAATTCATTCCACCTGTTGATGGTTTGCAACATTCATTCCACCTGTTGATGATAGCACATAAAAATGTAAAAGGACTCCACCTACCTTGCTTATGATGGTCCGTGGACAAACGTTTTCGATAATTTTTCAACTTAGATTCGCTCCACATTTCCATGGACGATTTGACCAAGGTAAAGTGCGCATGGGCATTTTCATTGAAAGATTTCATAAAAGACACAAGATTTGTTAATTCAATGAAGTCCGGGAAATCGTACTGCAATTCTCTACAAACGAAAAATAGACGATGTTATTAGGCTTATTACTAAAGGGGTAACATTTGAAGTATCTTTCAAACAAGCAAAGAGTTAGGTGGTAAATTTAAATATTAAACTTCTAAAATTTACTTGTTTGGTTTTTCCTGGGCGAATAGGAATAGGAAAAGGAAGAATGGGAACGAATTACTTGAAAGTAGCCTCGTGCTTCTTCAGCAACAAACCAGCCTCTTTGCCATCATAAGACGCGTAATGCATCAAAAAATTGGATAATCTGCCAACAAATGCTGCCACGTCGTTGCTTTGTAAACAAGGTGCCTGAATGAATAAACGAATGAATGAGTGAATAAGAGGCGTCAATAGGTTTCAGGTGTCATTTGAATCTTGAATACACTGATCTTCTTTTTCAAGCAAAGGGAACATTTACAAACTTAGGAAGGAAACATATAGATTTATCAGTGGGAACTCACCTATAGACTCTAAAATAATGACGCTACCAAAGTCTAGTGAATTAAAAACTAAATTTTAAAGAATATATTTCCAGCAATGAAACGCTTTTAAAAACTTACATAAATAAGGTCCAGGAAAACGTCAACGAAATCGGCTATCAAGTTCTTGCAAATCTAAAATTGAATATTATAAAATAGTTCCCTAAAATTGCATTTCTTAACATGGATTGTTTGGTAAAAATAATCGTAAAATAAAAAGAATCAATCAATCAATCAATCAATCAATCAATCAATCAATCAATCAATCAATCAATCAATCAATCAATCAATCAATCAATCTACCTTTTGTGACTGGAACACACGAGTTCGTAATAGATTGAACATTTCAAACACGTGATTACATAGCGTCAGCTGATTGGTCCATTTAAAGTTGGCAGCAGAAAGTCGATTTTTTCCTTTCAACAGTGATAAGAGAAGTGGTAATTGCCTTTGAATAAATACAAAAAAATACAATTACAATTATTTCACAGCTAATGGTGGAAATTATTATAAGGACATGGTCATATTTGACAGAACCCTACATTAAAAAACTTTGGGTAAAAGAGAAGATTGTCTTATTTATTTAAGCCCTTAACCTCGACATCGGTAGCATCTTAAAAATGCACTTTTTAACATCGAAAAACGGTTGACTCTCTATCATTCAATTTCGTAGACGATGAGCGAAAAACACGAGTCAAGGGCGCTTAAGAGGGGCCCCTTTAGCTGAGTGAAAGGAACACAAAGGAGGGGCCCCTTTAGCTGAGTGAAAGAAACACAATGAGGGGCATAAGGGGTCATTATTTCAAGGGACCGGTCCTAAGTATAACTTATAAGTATAAGGTATAGCCTTAACTGAAAGGCGCACTAAGGATGGTCAACTTATGAAGAATTGCATCAAATAGAATCTTTTGTCATTAACCTGACAAAAGCCAACGGATGTTGAGAAACCATTCGTCGATGAAGTGTGGTCACACTTTGGAATGTTTCTTGAAATTCTGCTGAGTCATCAGGTTCTGATATGGTCAGGATCAAACGATGAATGATCAAGTCCATCTGAGTTGAAGAGTAACAGAATTATTAAATGTTGTGTATTTATGCAGTTTTCGAAGACAGAAACGATATTTGAGTCGCAGTCGCAAAATATTTTATTCAGGAAGATTTTTCTTAAAAAACTGACAAGCCACGAAATAAGTGACAATAGCTGTGAAGTAATTATTAGTATCCAACATGTATCTTCAATCTTCGAAATCTCAACAATTCTCGCTAAAAGCCCTTAGTTCCATTTATTCGCGTATTCTGGTATTTTTATCTTTGAAGCGTAGAAGAAACAAATTGAAACGAGAATGGATCATTTCTTTCTAACCTCCATTTTGTTTTCCATGGGTAAAACAAGCAGGTTGGCATGACGACCATTTAACTCGTTGGAAAGATTGCAAAGAGTGGGTTTCTTCATGTAGAAGTATTGCAAAAAACATGCTAAGACATCCTCTGGAAATCTAAAAAAATAGTTTTTTAGTTATTTTTACGAGTCAATCTTCGATTTTTTATTTCAAGCTAAGCTCGGACAAGTGAAAATTGGAAAATCTAGAGTAACTGCAACACAATTAAACGATACGTTATAATTTAAGGAAACTGAAGTTAAATTAGCTCCTTCCATGTGCATATGTATTTCTCGTGCACTTGAATTTATTTTTAATTTATAAATATCCAACCGAAAGTTTTTTCTCACACTAGAGAGAGTATTTTGTTAGAAATCAGCAACTTTATCATACTAGTTCCCGTACCAGACCAAATGAGGAGAGGCAATTGATTTCAAATAAAGGCTAAGGGACTCTTACTTTTTGGTAGATTTGATGAGATTGAGCGCTTTCTGAAGATGTATTTTATTCTTGGTGACATTCAACAACAAAGAAAGCCGTCTCTCCATTAGAGAGGTGATTTGATTGGTGGATGAATTGGCCATTGTGGAGGAGAGTTCCATCAAAATAATTTGCATCAGTTGATATGTTTGCGACATTTTTAAAGTCAAAGGTGACACTTCCTCGTTGTGCTGTAAAAAAGAAAATTGAAATAGAGTAAAGAACTTTATATACAATTGGTAATGAATAAATAAATAAATAACAGAAACCATAAAAAAGTGTCGAAATTAAAAACGCAATATCACACGTATACTCAAACATCTTTGATCCATTATAGAGCAAATAACCATATAGCTTCAAGAAACCAGAGCAGAATTCAGTTCGAGATAAAAAATATTGAACCGTGGTGTAGAAGAGGATGACAGTTCTTTAAAAGACAAAAGACAATACCTTTGTTTCGTTATCATTAAAGTCGGTTTGTTGTTGTTGTTGATGTTTGTTGTCGCGACCCTGCAACAATCGTGGATTGTTGATCAACGTTGTTGTAAACTCCAAACAACTTGTTGCGTTAAGCCTGTATGTGTTGAAAAGAATGATGTGAGAAAATGAGCTAAGTGTGAGCAAAGCACTTTTCCTCTTCATTGCACATTCTTTCACTTTCAGACAAGGAGACTTTCGCTTTAATAGCTACTTGTTTTGTAGAAATTTTGTACTCAGGATACAGGGCAAATGTATTGTTAAAAATATATTCTAAGCGGTTTATCTGGCTTACCTTTCTAAACTTTTAGTTGAACTGAACATCCACTGTACACAATCTTGGAGAGTGCAACCACGAATCTCATGTGCCATAACTGAAGTGAGGAAGGCCACGCATTTGTTATCATCGTTGATTGGTTGGTTAAGGCTGTTCGTTGTAGTGGTTGGCTCTTCAGAGCTTTCCTCAATTTTAATTGGCTCGTTGGGAAAATCTTCTATTTTGATTGGTTTATCATTTCTTGTGAAAAGAAAGTCTCTCAATAGAACAGGGTTAAGTTGTAGAACTTCCGGATCTACTCTACAAAGCCAGTCCACGATAATTCCGGACAGAATTTCATTGTTTGATTTACGCATCATTTGTATCATGAATTCCACACAAAAACCATCATCACGCTGTGATCTGGAATGCTGACACATCACTTTCAGAAAATCTTGAAACAACGAGCGCTGATTGGTAAATATTCGAAGACCGATTTGAAGGAGTTGCTCTTTGTCTAAGCCTTGATAAGAAGATGTTTGCTTTAAAGAATCCAAGAACTGCTTGAGAAATGACACGTTAAATTCGTCTTGGTTTAAAAGCTTGTCCATCCATTGCTTAGGCGTTTTAACCATAACTTGTTCCGTTGCATCGATGCAGAGATTTTTGAAAAGGTTATTCAACAGATTTTCCATGCTTTTATTCTGCGAAACATCTTGTGTCAAACTTTTGAGAAAACCAATAAACTGGTCCGTAGATTTGACTTTCGATGATGATAAAATGCGGACTATGATACAGCTTTCTCTACTGGAACAAAAGTCACTTTTGAAAGCTGGTTGTTTGCATAGCTCGTGGAGTGAGTGAAGTACCTTCGCAGCGAGGGTACCATTTCGTTTTGCAATATTTTCTTTGGAGAGTTGTTGCTTCAAGGAAAGATAAGGTTTGTGTATTTTCGATGGTCCACCGAATGTTTCAGCCAGGATGGTCTTTATCTCACTTTCATCAAATACGGCTTCAGGCCTGAGTTGTGGAGAGAGAATTGAGGTAATTATACATTAGATTTTTTTTTGTTTTTGTTTGAAGGCAACATCTGTTCATTCATTAAATTAATGACTAATCAAAATAAAAGCCAATGAATAATTCTGCTGTTAGTTTTCAAGCCCCTTTAATGTTGGCGCATTTTCGTATGGTCAATATTCGTTAAAATGATTCAGTTAAGGGCGCGCGAAAATTAAAGTATCAAAGTAAGCTTTGGTTAGAGGAAACTGGGAAAGTCTTTGCAAAAAAAGTTCAGCCTTACCTAACAGAAGGTTGTTGTTTAGGGGCACTCGAAATGACAGAAATTCTAGGTATAGAAACTACTTCTTTCTTTTGTTCGATGGATGAAGGAGTGATAGAGCTTCGTAAAAGACGGAGAAAATCATTTCCAACATTATCTTCATCTGTTCGAAAACATTCCACAAGGCGTATCAATGTCTCTAAAAATGATGAAAAATTCATTTGGGTAGACATGGAACAATCAACTTTCAATCCACCCGTAGGTCTCATATCATTTGATCTCTTTCTACCAGTCAAGCCATTCCACACTATATTGTCACCAGTAATCACCAAAAATTACTTTCTTATCTGTTTAAGGTTAGTATTTGTTCAAAACAATACCTTTATTTGGGGATGAGTTCATGATGATCTTAGGGTCAGTTTTCGAAAAAGCGTCCAATCTTTCTATCACCATCAATTGAATGGATTTGGGAGTGGCTGTCATTTGAATGAAAGATAACATTTCCAGAACGCTTGATGACATCAATACTACGAATGAAAAAGTAAAGTCAATTATCAAAACACAACCTTGAATCCAGGTCCTAAGAGTGAAACAGAGAAAAAATAGCGCGAAGAATAAATTAAATGATTGTCATCTCAAAATAACGCGCTAAATCGCGGTTAAGAAAAGAATTCCGGTGCAACCGAATGTTGACATAAAATAAACATAGAGACAGACATAGTGTGGAATAGTGATTGACCCTTTGAATCTTTTTACGTCCAGTTCTCTATGTCCGGGAAAATTTTAATCAAGATCAATGCAATCGAAATATTCAACGCCACAAAGCTTAAAATAAGATGAGGTATTAACGAAACACTTGACCTATAAACGGTTGCCACAACTTTACCAACTATAAACTGTAAACTCTTACTGGTGTGAGTCCTAAAGTCAAATTAGTAATTTCTACGTTTCTATCATCCCAAAAATTATCCATTCAGAGCCCAATCTATTGTTCCGCTATATTTGGAAGACAATTATATTATTAAAAAACAAGCCCTATATTCTAAAGAGTTCTTTTAGTTTTCTTAGCTTTTATATCTTAACCTTTTATGTAACAGGACAAGTGATATATTCAAGAGTATGGTATTCGATATATATTGAGATGAAGATGCAAAACTTTGTTGTCTCACTAAGCCCCTTAGCTAATAGCAATAGTCGTCTGATACTGAAATATGGATCTTGGATCGCTAACGTTTTATTTTTATCAGCTTCTTATTCGGTTCGGACTAATCTTATATTTCGAATATTCATTCAAAAACTAGAGAGAGCAAAAACATTATAGAGCTAAAGTGTAGACGCACATACAGCCGCATGGAGGTTCTGTACCGACATCCATATCTAACATGACGCGTGAGCTTTTTTGCCTATTTTAATTTTGTGAAGTATTATCTTCAGAAGCGTTTTAATATTTACTCTTTCAGTGAACATTTCATTAGTTTTCATCACCTTTTGATTTTATGTAACCATTTCTGTGTTTAACACATAGTAAGCAAGTAAGTACCTTCATTGGAGAACTGAATATCACCACATCTCAACGTTTTCCTTTTCAACGAAGCATCAAACAAGACTTCGTGGTGAATATTCATTCGATTGATCGGTACAAACACTTGGTGGAGAAAATCATAACTCGTGTCCAGGCCTCCTGATAACAACTTCTTATACGTCAACAGTTGTACGCATGCGCGAAGAGGAGATAAAGGCAAGATGGCGGATTTACCAACGTAAGGGCCGTCCATCCATTGAATGAGATCAGGACCGCTCTAAAAGAATGAATATAGTTTTTTTTATTGTTTCCCTAAACTCAGTAAAGCCAGACCACTGCACTGCTACCGTCTTTTCAGTTTTGTACTTTTGTTCTAGACCTAGAAACAGATCAACTCAACTCTAGTCAGATGAAGAAGAAGAAAAAATAGAGACCTTATCTTCCGTCTGGTGTTGTGTTCGAACATAAACAGCAATGATTTTTAATAAACATTTGTACGTATCTTTCGCTTTGGGTGTGGCCTCACTCAAAACACGATCAATGACAGCTTGGCGTTTAGTAATTAACATAGAAAGGCTGTCCACGATTAAAGGGAGTGATGAGGGTGTTTGTTGCTGACTGATGAACGTAATGTAAGCTTGAATGCGGCGTGGATCCATTTCAACTTTTAAAGCCTAAAATAATGTATTAACAATGTATTTGTAAGAAGCTACATATCGGACGTTATTTTAACAGTCAATGACAAGAGGTTAGCATTCACTTATCTGATTCTACATAATTCCTTTTCTAATTCGATATAAAGTCACTTTGAAATTCGGATAAGGGAACATCAGTTGTATGGAATACTCATGGTACTCAAACATCCCCTGAGAATCTTACCTTGGTCATGGCGTTCAAAATTCCCGGTAACACAATCCGAAAGAAAGGGAAGGTCAACAGTTTCTCATGCATCCAATAAAACGGATTGTTTGTCGGGTTTTCGGGTTCTTTTTCGGAATCACTGGAAATGGATTGGGTCTTTGCTTTCTTTTGATACATTAGGATTGTTTTGAAAGCGAGAACAGAAGCATCACGATCTCGTAACGAAGTTGAAGACCACCGATTGGTGAAATATTGAACTAGACTGGAAACACTCTCCTCTGTAGCCTCTGCTCCGAACAACAAATCTTGTAAGCGACCAGCTACCTTCGATTTGATGGATTTTTGTTTGTTCGATTGTTTCTCCATCGTGGAGGACGTGCTGTGTTTCATCAACAAGAATTCACAAAGGCATTGCAAGGGGAGAGCATTCAAGGAGCTTTCACTTGATTGAACCAAATCTGCCAACCAAGGCATACTTTTAGATGAACCCTAAAAATGAGAAAGAATGTTTTATCAAGACCAGAAGAACTATACAAAGTAACACATGAAAGTCTCGTAAAGTATTCACCGTACCATACTCGTAACCAATACATGGTGTTATGTATCAACCCAGTCCCAACCTCGTGCACTTGTTACATATATAAGAGTATGGATCTTGCCTTATTAAAACCACTAAATTCCTGATTATAAAATACATTGCTATTTATGTATTCAAAATATATTATAAATTAACACCAGGCATCAATTTATGACTGATTGATTATTGCATCATTTTTTGTATTGCTACAAGTTCATGTTTTATTCTTTAATACAACATACAAAAAAAAAATTGTTTTTTTACACAATCTATGGTATTGTTTGGCCAGCTGTGTGCCTACTAAGTAAGGATTGTTGTCACATCTATTTCACTTTTCCACCTAGTCTCAGACTCCTCTCTTATCCACCCTTGCCTCACTTAAAAAATTTTTACTAACCATTTTTCATTGAATATATTTCCTACTTTACGGACCTTTCTGGTAAAACCTAATACACTGCTAGACCAATAAAGTCTTTACGCAAACAAGAAGGTTTTAATTGATTTCTCATTTATATCTCAGGAAACAGTTGTGGTATACGACCTTCGATGAAACCGACAGTCTTATTGAACGATGTTTTTCAACAATGTAATGGAATGATACAACACGATGGAAGTGGTATTCATCTCTCCATCAGAAGTCAATATCTCTCAAATATCATTAATCATTGGGTAAGGTTCAGAGACGGATACAGAAGGTACTTTTGATGGAGAGTGTTGATTTCAATATAAGGTATATGAGCAAAAGCAACACTCTCCGTCTCCTGTATCTGCTACTTACCTACTTAGGTTGATAATTCCGTACTCAAATAGCCTGATTCTTCATTGGTTTTTAATTTGCATGATATAAGAGTTTTCCGTAGTAAAGTCTCTTAAAAGAGTTTGGAGAACAAAGCATCGAGACAAAAATTTGTCTCTTTTATTCAAGCGTTTTTTAGAGACTTTTGTACTAAAGAACAACGTGTTCTCAAATTGGAAGATGAATTATATGTAAGCCAACCTCGCATTTTTAAGACTATTTGAAAGACCCAGATCATGTGTTTTAAAATTTGGTTTTTCAAGAAAACGCCAAAATAGTAATACAGTATGGTGAGTCAACACTACGAGCTGACAGGACGACTCTTTTTTTAATTGTATGAATTACGATTGCCACAAACCCCAGATACCGCGGTATGAAGTTAAGGCTAACATCCGTGCCTTGTCAGCACGCCGGGGCAAGACCGATATAGGAACCTTCCCAACAGACAGCCACCAAACGCTTTTCCAACGTCCGAATTAACATTTTGCCGTTGAAACAACGTTGAAAAAAAGGTCTTTTGTCTGCTGTGTTCAACAGAGACAGTTCTTTTACTGCTGCTACTTTCATTCTTTGCAGACGATGATAGCGATGAAGGGCCAACACCGTTAGTAGAAGCAGATACACCAATTCCCTTGCTTTCTGATGATGCTGATGATGACAAACTAAACAATGGAGAAGGTACCTTAATGGGATTAATTTTCGCGGGGATTTATTTTCGCGAATTGGAAAATTAAAGATTTCGCGAGGATTTAATTTCGCGAAAATGGCCAAAATTCGCGAAAATCGCGAAAATTAGTCCTCACGAAAATTTATCCCCTTAAGGTATGGTTTAAACGAAATACCTTTTATCAACTTAAATACGTTTGAGTTTGTCGACCCAGTAATAGACATATTGGGAGTTTATCGTGGCTTGAATTTGATTTAAACTTTTTGCTACGTTTCGAGAGATTTTCTCCCATCATCGGAACCCGTAACCAAACGATCCAAGCCAAGATAAACTTCCAATGTGGAATTATTTCGCTCCATCATATAATCTGGTTTATCGGAATGTGTCGAAATATTCAATTACAAATATCTTTATAGTTTTCTGTTTATTACTGCAACAGGCTTGGATAAAGAGATTAAGACTATAAAGACTATAAGCAATGGAGTAGAGTGTATGAAGGAATATGAGGAAAAGCAAGACTTTCTGTCGAAACTTTGAGAATCTTCTGTATATCCGCCACTGATAAAAGGACCAATCGTCCTGGGTTTGAGGTTGACATGATTTGATCACCTTTCAACACTTAAATAAAAAGGTAGTCAAGTGAATTAAGATGAAGAAGAGGGTAGGCACACGTTATCAACCTTCAACTCAGGGTCGTTTTCACATTTTTTGAAAATTCTCATGGTCGCCTTTAAGAGAACCAATATCGTCCTGGGTTCGAAGTTGACATGATTTGATAGTCATGGATACAGAGAAGGTTCTTGAAAGTTTTGACGGAGAGTGGTGATTTTGCTCATATTCCTTATATGGAAATCAACACTCTCCGTCAAAAAGTCTGAGTACATTCTGTATCCGCCTCTGTTTGATATTTTAGTACTTTCTTTCAACCAATAAATAGGTAGTCAAGTGAATTACGAGGAGCAAGAAGAAGAAACAGAAGAAGAATCGGATTTTTCGATTGCAACTGAACCAGAAGAAGAAGATGATGATAACCAATCAGTTGTTGAGAATGAAAATGGTGATGATGAAAATGAAGGCCAGGAAGGAGCAGATAATGAAGAAGATGAAGGTTTGGATTAATGACGATTTAATTACCGCGTGTCCCACAAAAAAGTTTCAATGTTTGATGGTCACGTGATGGAGCCAAACAAACGATTTTTGAATTAATATTTTTATTCCATTAGAAAGAGGAAAGATTACCTTAAATTTTAAGGTATTATTACCCGAAAGACTAGACCTTGATTTCGAAACTTCCTGATGAAAAGTGGTTTGGAAAGTTCGTGGTTGAAAATCTTACCAAAGTGGGTCGCGCAATCTGTTACCATTTGCCACTGATTGAGATTAAGTTTTTCAACTATTTTTCAAATGATTTTGAAAATCCATTCTTTTTTCTTTCTTTTTTTATAAGAAGAAGAGGAAGAAGACGAGGAAGAAATTCGAAAACGAAAATATCGAAAAGTTGAAAAAGAAAAGGAAGATGATACTACTGAATGGGAAACTATTACTCAACCCTCTGAAAACGAGGCCCCTGAACTTGAAGGCGAGGCTGAAGAAGGTGAAGGCGGTTCAGACGACAATGAAGATGAAGTTGAACAGGAAGATGAGAATATGGAAGAGGATGAGGAAGTAATTGAAGAAATTCCCAAAACGCCAGACCCTTATGGGTACACCGAACTTCATACTAATATTGAGCATATTGAAGAATTTGATGGTGGCTTTGTAAGTCTACTTTAAATGTTATCAGTTTTTTGTTGGTTTTAAAAAGAAAGCCTTTTTTACGGAATTTCTTTTTTCAGACTTCACTAAACCCCCTCCATTTCAAGGGGTGAGCCCCTCTGACAGCAAATCTACAACGGGTATATTATCCCCTACTCTAAGAACCCGAGTAAACGCCCCCCCCCCTTTATTTATTTTACCATTTCCATTCAAGGTGTAAATCAGCCTTAATGCTTCACAATCGAATTTTCGAATGTTTTTCCAAAAGAAATTGTTCGAAAGAATGTTTTTATAGGCAACAACATATTGTGCAAGAAAACAATCACAGGGTAGACCATGTTTTACGCATTTTCGAATTTTCTACACCTCCATCATTTCGCTACACTCTAGACACGTTTTTTTTCACTGTTTGCGACCGCCAATGGTTCGCTCTAAAGGATCGAGGCTCTTACAGGTCTAACCAAGAGAAAACATTTTTCTTTTAGATGGACAAATTCAAAGCTCGTATCAAAACATCAGCAGGGTCATCTGAGGATGAGAGTGGCCTTGAGCATGCGCAAGGAGACTTTGACGTCCACACCTACACACTTGAAGAACACAAGGCGTTCTCCGTTATAAAAGCTGCCAAGAATTATAAGAACCCTAATGAAGAGACACCTCGTAGAAGGAAGTTGTCGAAACGTCCGAATAGACTTGTGTCCGAAAACACATCTGAGAAGATGGAGAAAAAGAAATCTAAAGGAGCTAAAATGTCGAAGATTTCGACGAAAAACCATCAGAAAGAAAAATATATTGATTTGAGTGTGTACGATTTTCATATCCCACAATTTAATAGCAATGACGAGCTATTGGCGCCGGAAAAGCCCGTCGTAGAAGAACAGAGCGCCAAACCTGTCAAAAAGAAGCGAAAGGAAAAAGTCAAAAAATTAAAACGTCGTGGCTTTTTGAATTCAACGTACGAACGTTGTCATCAATGGTATGCAGACGTTTTGAAATTACCTGAAACTGAGAACCCAAGTGCTGCAATCCCATCCTACAAAGTTCAAGCGCGCTCGCGTACGATTAAAGAGCGGACGGTCAAACTAGCGTTAGATAAAGTGTTAAATCAAGCTTTGAAAGCAATTGATGACATTGAACAATTAAAGCTACGTAAAGAAGCAAATCACAACTGTCAGTTTTTGCTTTTACAGTTGGCTGATGATGTTGTTGGTGAAATTGAAGAACAGCAACAACGAAATGCTGTCCGCTTTACGATCGAAGTTTTATTGGATAAATGGGAAGAACACGTGTACACAACACAAAAAGACATGATTGAGGAACAGTTTAATACGTTGTCTGAGAAATTAGTTACAAATGCGATATCGAAAGTCAGCAGAGAAGTGGAGAACGAAGATAGAGTTGCGTCATTGATTGTTCGTGATGCATTCGCCGGCTCGCTAGACTCACTCGGTAAAAGCCGACCGAAAATTCAACGTAAATTAAATCAACTGTTTTCGGAATATAGATTCGATGAATATAATTTTGTTAAAGGGGAAACAAAGATCAAACAAAAGTTACATCGCACTCGTAGAGCTCTCGATTCGAACTTGAAAAATCGGCGAAAGCAAGAGATTATAGAAACCACTCCACCGCGTGGTCGTTCAGCTAAACGGCGACAGAGAGGTCAAACTAAACAGTTGAGTCAGATAGAAGAGGATGAGAACTCTACTAAAGAGGAAAATTTGGTTCTTGAAGAAAATACAAAACTGAGATTTGACAAAGTTAAAGACGACTCAGAGGAAGATTTAAATGAAAGGGATTTGATTGATCTTCCCTCTGAGGCTTTGTCGGAGGGTGAAGAAGAAATACGAAATGATGCTCCGGTAAGTATCGATAAATTTAACAAAATCCTCGACAGGGAGCGCCGTCGGTCGCACGTTTTAAAGATCTGGAAAGAGAAGGATCAAGAGATTTTAACACAACTACGGGAGGAAAACGAACATTGGAATTCTATGTATGAACAACAACAGATAGAGAAAGAAAAACTGGAACAGGAGAAACCTCAAGACGATTTAAATGCTCTTTACGCTATGACTGATGAAGATGAGAAAAACGAAAACAAAAGTGAAACGGATGAACTTTTTCTGGAAGATAAACGAATGCCAAATTTGGAAGAAGTCGTTCAAGAAGCGCTCGTGAATCGTGAAGCCGATATTTTGATAGTACCTGTCAAGCAAGGATTTAAACGGGCTCCTCCGACTGATAACGAGGACAGCGCTGTCGAATCGAGCGAAGAAAACAAAAAAGGCGAATACGAAAGTGGGCGACAACGAAAATCAGTCGTTATTGTGCGCGAACCGATATTCAATCGTCGGGATACGGGAATTTCTTCATTAGCGACTTTCGAAGAACCCTTAGTCGGTCAAGAAATTGAAAACGAAAGTTCATCCAAGGATTTGATTAATTTGATACCGAATATTGATCGTGACCAGTTTTTGAAAGATTGGCTTTTCAGGAGTGGACAACAACAGCCTGCTTCCGCCCTCTGCCAACCTACTCCGCCCTCGGGTAAAAAGCGGGAACGCACACGTAGATTCCATTTGAAAAGACCAGGAACAGCTGACAGTCAAGCATCAGTTCGCGATATTGTACCGTTAGATAACATGCTATTGGCACATTATTCAGGTCGACTGAATTCAGCCAAATCGACTCGATCGGTCCAACGACCTGAGAGTGCGCAGAGTATGTATAGTGAGAGGAGCTCGATTTACTCGCGACTTGAAGAACGCGCTCCTTCACCCGATATGGAGAGTGATGAAGACGAAAAGCAAAACAAAAGCCAGGGTGGAAGACAAGCCAAGCCTAAAAACACTAAGATTGAATACCACAAAGCCAAAGAAAAAGAAAAGATTTCGAATGAGAAATTTGAGAAAGATATTGAAAATTCTGCCTGGAATTTTTACGTTCGACAAAATCGTGATTTGAGAAAATTACAAGAGAAAATTGAACAAGAGGGCCGTCCAGAACTTTTGAGTGATATTGTTTTACCGTCATGTGACTTTGAGGACAAGGACTTTGATAATATTTTGGATAAATATGGTACCATCAAAATAAACGGCATGTATGAAGAGGAAGAGGGCGAAATTGAGCTTTTGAATCTAATGAACGATGAAAAAGACAAAAATTCATCGGCTGAGGAAAACGAAAAAGATTTAAAAGCGCCCTCAGTTTCTCCTCCTTCTACGCCTTGGAAACGACAAAAGAACCGCCCACTCACGCCTGATTCTGTAGACTCAGATGAAGAACTAGAAAAAATCAAAAGTAAACACTATAATATGCACAAATCGAAGAACAATGGTCCAGGCCAGCCACGTTTGTATAAAGAGTTTTTGAGAAAGAAAGACACCAGTCTACCACCACCTCCCAAGCTAGGATGGCAACCTCCAAGTGATGGCCTTATCAAATGGAAAAACGTATCTGAAGGTATGTTGAGTGTGCATGCGCTATACTACAATCGAAGAAATAAATGTTGGGCAGAAATGCACTGTCAAGCAAACCCCCTCCCCCTAATCTCAATGTTGAGATTGACGAGATTTCATTTCCAATCTAACATTGAGTCTTAAGGGGAGGGGGCATGGTTAGCATTTTTAACTGCAAACTGAGCATTTTTCGCCCAACTATTTTGTTCCTTGATTGTAGCCCAGATATATGCCAGTAAACAAGCCTTAAAAAGTACAATAAATCTTTGGGTGTCGTAGCTTGGAATGAAGAGCATGTTAATTGCTGAAACTTTTCATACTGATTCTCTGTCCCAATAGAACATCTTCCATTGCCGTAGTTAAGAAATTAGGACTTTTCATTTTCCCATACTCTTTAAATTAGAAACATATCGGTTCTAAAGCAAATGTACCTGCTTTGACAAAACACCTTGGGAAATATCACTTTGTAATAAACTCATTTTTCGTAAAAATTGCCGAAAAACCGACCCTTACATTGCATTTTTCGACCATTTAAAAAAACCTACCCTTAAGGGCCGCACATACCGTAGGTCGGACCATATGAGTGCCCCCGGGTTTTTTTTAAGGCTTGTTTACTGATGAGGTTGAGTCACTTGGTAAATTATGAAACTAGCTTAAATATCTGGGCTTGTAAAGCAGCCTGCAAAAAACAAAACATGCTTGGTTAATCAGGCTAGTGGTATACAATGTTTTTGGGAGAAAAAAAGACACACCGTCAATTGTTAATTTCCGTTTTAAATACTAAATTTTTTCTTTTGCTATTGTCAAGTTAAACTACCTTAAGGAAACTAATTTTGGTGAGTACTTATTTTGCCGAAATTCGCCAAAAAAAAAGTGCTGGGTCGCCAAAATTAATATTTATGGCCTTTAACCAAAATCACCCCTCGTTTTTATTGAAATTGCCCAAAAAACGGTAAAAAAGAGATAAGTTTTAATCTCTCATTCGCCAAAATTAAAAAAATTCAGTGACTCGCCAAAATAAGTTTCGCCAAAATTAAAAAAATAATGATTTTGCCCACTCGCCAAAATTAGTACCCTTAAGTTCCTTAAGGAAATAAAGGCCCGTCTCGATAAGATATTTTTTGGTGACATGGTGTGAAGAAAGAAATCGAAAAAACTGAAGTTGCAGGGACACTGTTTAATGTTCTTTCTTCTTGCTTTACTAGACATGAAGAAAGTCAATAAAGGTAGAAGAAAAGGCGGGAAAACGCAACAACAAGATGCCAGTTTAGCCTTGAAGCGAGCTCTTTTTAATCAACTCCAACTTTCATTGAAGAAAAGCGAACGTCAAAAAATGGTGCATGATAAGAGGTTATTACAGCGTCGTGCAACTCTACACACCGAACAATTAACTCTAACGAATCTTGAAAAAAGGAAAAAGATCTTACCTAAGAACGTAGACCCTCGCTCCATATCACCACGTTCTACGCGCTCCATTCCATCGTACGCGCGACCGACTAAAGCCGCTACTTTGAAGAAGCGAAAAGATAAAGACGACAAAGATAAAGAAGATATCAAACTACCGAATATTTCATCCAAAAGTAATAAATCACACTCATCAAAAAGTATAGCCTTTTCTTCACGTAGGAAAAGCACCAAACCGGCAACAACTGCACGTTGATTTGTATAGAAATTCGAATTTGAGTTATTTGATTTGATTGATGCATTATGGTGTTATTACCCATTGATCATGTTCTTCAACATGTGTATTGTACGGGTGCGTCTGTAAATATTGTGCTTATATGATAACATGTATCTAACGTTGGTTTAACATTAAAAAGTTCTCAAAAGTTCATTGACTAATATATTTAATCACTTTGTAATATTTACCGACGCACAGTATGTATAGAAACCTGAGACTAATAGAAAATACGATTAGACTCTTCATTGCAAAGTGGTGGGGCGCAAACCGGCCAACATTTCGACCGACAAGTTTGCTAACCATGTTTGACCGGTTTGCAGTGGGTGCCAACATTGGAAACAAAGGAAAGAAATCTCAAAAATGTTAGTCAGTGGATGTTGGTCAAAATGTTGGCCGGTTTACGGACCTGTCTGTCTGTCTGGAAAATCTTCAATCTTCTGGGATGAAGGATTTGGTTGAAGCAGGTGGCTGGTAATGAAAAGAGGTTAACTGGCGTAGTGCATTATACACATGTGTTGGGAAAGGCCATTGTTTAGGGAGCAAATCTGTAAATTGATTGTAAATAGTATTTGATATTTTTATATGAATTTAAAATAAAGATAATACGTTTATACAATACACGCATCTTTTTTTTTAAGAAACACACTTTTAAGAAACATGAGGCTCAAAATGCCAAAAGGTTAAGAAACATGATCAGGCTTAAAATAAGAAACATGATTCTTTTTATCAATTTGTTCTTACTTTTCTCACTCCAATGAAAAAATAATATTTTAAAGATATTTTTCATCATAAAGAAACATTTTTAACAAAATTATAACCAATGAACATAAATATCAAGTGCAAACAAAAAACTTAAGAAACATTAAGCCTGCTGTGCAAAACGTGTTTCTTAAAAAAAAACGTGTATGCATAATACGTAAAGAATAATAAATAAATATGTATACTACATTATTAATAATATGTAAATATGTATACTACATTATTAATTAAGATATGAATGACGTCGGCCAGCCTTTTCATTAAACTGTAGTCGATAAAGAGGATTACGTTTTACTAATAGTTGAACAAGTTAAGTGCTAACTTATAATAGCCAATTCCACAGAATATCTCCGAAACAAAGACCTCAGTTACTTTTTGAGAATACAGTTGAACCCGTGTAATTCGAACTCCTATAATTCGAAAACTCATGTAATTCGAACGAAATTCTCGGTCCCTTGAGAATTCGAATTACA
>JAUJPO010035785.1:0-18817 GCA_032270745.1 Tiaropsis multicirrata | reverse complement strand
TTACCACACAAAACTATCCGTAAATCTGAGGTATTTGGGGAAAGAATCGGAAGAATCGGGAAAATTAGAAGCAAATCTGAAATAGATAATCTTTCCTTGAAGGATAGGAATTATTGCGCTTCCATGGTATGTCTAAATCTTAAAGGTACACAAGCACTATAGTAAAACTGCTCCGCTCATACTTATTCGCTTCGCAAATATAATTATCTTTTAAATTTCAAAAAAGAATTTAATTTACATATGTCACAGAATAATATAAATGTAAAATGAAAAGATTGATGTTATATATACAATTTACACGCTCTGCAAAACCTGTTAAAATATATGGCATATATGGAATTCAAAGAACTTAAAAGTTCGGGGGATCAGGTACAGAAATCAGAACTTTGATATTAAGTATCGTAAAGAACTCGTAAACTATCGTAAAGTATCGCAACGTATCGTAAAGAAGTGTAAAGAACTCGTATATTTAAAAAAAAAATAGATTTTAATGGAAAGAACAGATTGCAAACTATTGCTAGTTGGAGGCTAAACTTTGAAAAAGAAACTCTCAAAAATCCCGTTCGCACAAATCCCAGAATATTCCTGAATGCGAGACTTTAATCAGTCCTTAATATGTTTCTAATCGCAATGAAAATGTCTTTTGACTTTCTTAAAGGCTTTAATAACCGCCTTTCGATACACCTTATTCAATAAAACATACAATATAGGGTTTATGGCGCTGTTAATGTAATGCAAACTGACCACGATGACAATTTGGTTCATATTTGGTGGTTTGTTGAACATCAGTAATACGATAAAAACCATGAAAGGTAGCCAACACATGAGAAAGGTACCCATGATCAGACCAACAACTTTCGCCGCTCTTAATTCCTTTTTAAACCTTCGAATCTTTTGTTCTTGTCTGCGTTGTTTCGTTAAACGTTTGTTGAGGGACGGAGAACTGGCAACACTACCACGTGATTCGCCTCGAAAGCGCCGCAAGAACGGCGAAGAAGAGCCTTTTCGTTCTTCCTTTACGCTTGGCAACTGGCTGACATCCAGACTTTTCCGAACAGGTTTAGATACGGGTAAAGAAGAAGACCGGTCACGATCTTCATCGGAATCTACCGATTTCTGTGCTCTAAAGATTTTCTTATCTTCTTGCATAGATCTAGCTTTGCGTTGTCTTTTCTCAGTATTTTTGTCAGTAAACAAGTTCTCCTTCTCATCGTTCTGGACGAAATTCATTTCCATTAAATAAGAATCTTCATCGCTTGATTTCTTCTTTAAAATAGAGCGAACACTCGTATTCGTGCTCTGCCTGCTTACAACGGATTTCCGATGGTCCGCAACTCCGTTGCTCCTATTCAGACTAAAATTCTCATTGTAGTCAAGTTTTTCGTCATTTTTATTTAAGCATTTAAAGAGGCCTTTCAATTTCAAGTTCAATGGTTTAGGAGGTTCGTGATTTGAGAGGCTTTCAGACTCAGGTGAGCTACTTCTACTGGTTATAATTGAATCCCTGTTCGTATCTCTGAGATTCCCTTTTCGTATAGCGAGTGGCGAAGTTGTCCAGGATACGCGGCTATTCGAATGGCTTGTTTTCGGCCCTATTGAGTCAGTATCGTCATTGATTTCGGTGGAAGAAGTTGCAATATCTGAGTCAGCATAACTTCCAAGCGATATCGCTTGATGTTTATTAATTAGAGCAACTTGTTTCTTTGCTTCAAGATAAATATTTCCATATGAGAAAATCTTCAGTGACACTGGGATGACAAAAGCCATTAGTAAGATACAGCTTTGAAGCGCAATATAAATGTCCGGGTAAAACTCTCTTCTGTAAGTGGAGCTGACACAGTAGTTTATTATGGTACAAATGCCAGCATATATGATTAGAGATGTTATGATGCTTATCACACGTCGGGTAGTCATTATTTGATGATAGTGTAAAGCATGCTTTATACAAATAAACCTCTCAACACCGATCATTGCTAAACTCATTATGGATAAAGTACCACAAAATATATCTAAGCAACTTTGAAAGTATAGTAAAGATATCGGAACGACAAAATTATTTTTGACAATGATTAACCATGAGGGTATGGATAAACAGGCTATCATCAGGTCTGATACACAAAGACTTGCAATAAAGTAGTAAGTGTTTCTCTTGAGCTCTGGCGATACAATGAAGGCATGCAATGCGATGAAATTGCCACATATTGTCACTGTCCCGATGATGGACAGAAATATCATGTTCAAAATCTGTTCTTCTGTACTGATTGCGTACGACGGCATTGAATATCCGCGCCCACCAGGTTTTGCCAGGCTGCAATTTGCAAAGGCTGTGTTCGCCAAGCTGCAATTCAGCAGGGTGGAATTCGTGAGGGAGGTATTTCCAAGGGCGGTGTAGTTTAAGAGAGCAACATAGTTGAAATTCATTGTCACCCAATCAAGTATTTTTATTACTCTATAACAAAGATGTGTATCAAAAGTTAAAATTTCACTAGCCTAGAAAATATAAAATATGATGATTAAACAAAGTCTTAATCTTTTTACAGATCCGGTTCATCCTTCAATTCAAAATACTCATTTCTAGGCAATCTAAGGATGAGCTTGTTGGCTCACTAGCCACGAGGTTGCGTTGAGCAGGATAAATCAAAGAAGGACAGCAGGCTAGTGAGTCGCGGCCGTTGTCCCGCAAAACGCGGAGACAAAATCGTACCCGCCGTTGCCCCCCGATTTATCTGTAGCTGTAGGTAGCCTCGTTGTTGATGATACTGACTGGTGCAGAGGGCTTAGACGTGATGAGTGGAGACGCAGAAATGTATTGAACTTTTATATTGAGTGAGTGAAGTTGATTGACAACGAAATGTGAGAATTGACATCCCATCAAGCAATCAACCATTGCAAAACGCATCTTGACTTCAAAACGTAATATTTCAGGTTGAACCACAAGAACAAGACTACATATATTCTTATCCGTAGAAGCTGCCTGAGAAGTGACAGGGTCGTGGGCAATGACTAGCAATGACTAGATACATCAACTATTAATAGCTTTCTGTTCAATTATCTGTGCAAATACTTTTCATTATTTGCTTTCTCTTTTTGAAAATGTGTGCAAAGCCTAGACTCAAACCAAAAAGAGAACATTGAGAAAACCAAAATATCAGCATGAACACTGAGTCTCGGGTTCCCAACATCAAGTGTCTCAAACAGATTCGACTTTCTCATAACAAACTCTCCAGGAGGGTTTCCATATAAAAAAATTGGAGCCTTTTTCAAATAAAATAGGAATGATTATTTTGTAACTGAAAAAAAAAAAAAAAAATTAGATCCCCTAATTTTTAGATACATTTATTTTTCCCTCTATAGCGAAAGAAATTTCGACAATATTACTTTTCAGCCGACAAATCTTTTTGACCTAAGTTAAAAGTAAAAAAGGAAATTTCTTGAAGCTTCTTAAAAAGGAGAGACAATTTTGCACAACGAGTCGTCTGAACTAATCTATACCAAAATATTTCTATAAAATTCGAAACAAAGAACCAGTCTGTCATTTTTATCAGGTTCGATTACATCCTAGAAAAACAGTTTCATCTATAAACATCTAAACCTTCCTCAGAGGTTAAGTTTCCGAGGTAAATCGTAACGACGAATGGGTCTTTAGGGTCTATGCTCTAGATCGCACACATTTCTACAGGCTAGTTGTAAAATCCGAGAGCCTTGAGAGGCGAGTGGAGAGGTAGAGAGCATGGATGTCGAAAATTCAAAAATCGTAAAGAGATCTGATTAAAAATAAACTAGACTCAACCTGCAAATAAATATCTTCTTTATTCTAGAACAGAAAATCGTGAAAATCTTCGTATTAAAGTAAAGAAGATATTTATGTATATTTATAATACACGGACAAGTCTGTATAAATGAGCACTGTCTAGAGAAAAGGCTGTTAAAGACCCGTTCTTCGTCGTTCTTCTCGCTATTGTTATCTGGTCTTGGATAAATTTCTTCATCATCCTGTTATTAAGCAATAAGCAATAGAGTTTGACGCAAAGCAAACCTTTAACTCGGCCGATCAGTTCAGGTGTGTCAAATCGGAATAAAACATCCAATTAAATGTAACCCGATAAGTAATTGTTTATCTAGCAAGAATGTAAGTGAGATATATTTACGTAAACCAAAGCAACAATGTTGTTTACAAATAAAAACATTTTACGATTCATGATCAAAATTGCTGTCTGAAGAAGCAAACTAATCCGTGAAAGCGCAACGTCGTGCATAAAACTGAAGGGGTTGGAAATTTGAAAAGCCTTCAAGGTCCTTGTAGCATATAGATTCCTGTAAGGCTTAGTAACAAAGCAGCGTTTGAACGACTCCATTTCAAAACCACCATACGTTCGTACGAAAATCTTTATACAGTGCAGTGCAAAATCCGAACAACCTATCCTAACAGTGCACTTTTCGACCATTTAACCCCAGATTTAGCAAAGATTTTCTAATTTTTTAAAACTTCCTACCGTTAAAGTGCACCTAGCTTTTGTCATAACATTGAAAAACCTTAACAACCGCACGGGTTTGATCCCGCTCTATTTCCCAATAATACCACCCGTTAAATATGTTTAAAGTGTTTAAAACATATACAACTCTCATTGTGGTCAAATAAAAGGAGGTAAGTCATTTTATACTCCTAGAGCCATCCGACGACAGGCCGTTGTACGTTAATAAATTTAGCCTCGACGCCTAACTTCTCACAGATCTCAAAGCTATTTGGTAACTCTTTATTTATTGGAACCGCTTATCTGAAAAGCTTTTTATACTCAAAACCTTTACTTTTCGAATGCTATAAGAGGAATATCGCTATCTTATTGCAATATCTTTTATATTGGGGAACTTCTCTAAAAATTACGATCTCTACAACTTAAACTGAGTGGACAAACTGGGTGAAGATATCGATAAAAGGTCATTCATTTAATTATAATTTCCCCCGTTTCCCTCATTTTTGTCAAACTTTATTGCTTACCACGTAAGGTATTCAAGAGCCAAAGATAAATGGAAAACCAAACCAAAATAATACATTAAACATATAAATTTATGAGTGTGTTTGTCAGGAACTTCCAACGAAAGTCATCCAAACAGTCTGCTAAAACATTTGATTTAAAAAATCTAACAGGATTTAAACTCAAAACAAGAAAATCCAATAACAACTGGAAAAAAGAGTTGCAGGCTTACAAAATAAACCGTCTAAGTATTAGATAGGTCAAATCGCTTCTTAATGTTGTTACTGATTAAAAAACATGGATACCACTACCACCAGGTCCTCAATAACAGAGCCTAAATCCTTGACAAATAATTGTCCTTCCACTCAAAAAAGCGTTTCAATCAAATATGCTTTTAAAGTCTTTACAGAGGAGGGATTTGTCATAAACTTAATATTTGATCATAAATTTGTCTTAAGCGTCAAATTTTCTTGACGTTTCTTTTCGCGTATAAAAGAATGAAGGTTGATAAACAATACAGTCAATAGTGACAAAAAATGTATTTGAGTTGACAAATAGATTTATAAACTGGATAGACAGAATGGTTGTAGGGTTCCTATCAGAGCAAATATGTGTGTTGGAAGATTAAGCAGCTAAGATTTTCTACAAGGTTAAAATCCATGCGTAAAAGAACCGCTAGAGCTTTAAAGTAAATCTTTACATTATTTTGATTAGAATTTCAGTTTTTCGCGAAATGTTTTAAATAAGTGGAACAAATGAACGACGCCTACTCGATTATCTACGTAATCAAACTCGATCAACCAATCAACATCAAGAAGCAGTTACGAAACGAGATCCAAATAAAGCAGCAATAGAAAGTTAACATTACAGATCAGCCACCGTTTGCAGTCGTCAGCAAAGTTATAATTAATGGCGGATTAAAATTGTAGCGAAATTGAGAATTTGAAACCTTTTTTATCACTAACGACACGACACGACACGACATGATATGCAGGTCGGTCCCGTCCGACTTAATTAAACTTAATCAAACTCCTATAATTCGAAAAAATGTCTGGTGCCCTGGGAAATCGAATTACATGAATGAGCTTAACGGTATATTAGTACTTAACTCAAGAACTACACAAATTCGTACCAAAACCATCACTTCTTACACACCCAACTATTTATAACACAATTCATTACGGACTCTTTTCTACGGAAACATCCTATAAAGTCAGAAAAAGAGTCAATCAATTATCACTGACAGAATCCGTAACCTTTTAAATAGAGGAGAGATGACGGTGTCATAATTAGCAGAAAGTCTTTATAACGAAATCCTACTTTATAGTTTAATCGAAAAACAACGCTCCTCTCTGTGAGACATAAAAACCTCAGAAAACCGATCAAGGCATAAAAGGATTATTAATTCTAGATTCAAAGCTAATTGGACAAATCATACGAAGTAAGCGAATTTGTTTGCGTTGAAAATTCGACGTCACTCGCACGTGACATAAAACGTCCTTAAAGTCCGTCTCCACTCATCGCCGCACAGCACTCGCGTTTTTAAAATAAAATGACGTAATACTAGACCACCATTGGCTTAGAAATAAATGAAGCCATTCGATTGGTTAACATGACGTTACAAGTCGCGCGACTTCTAAAAAAAGTCGAAGAGTTGTCAACATTTTTTTTGAGCAC
This sequence comes from Tiaropsis multicirrata, assembly GCA_032270745.1. Lineage (NCBI taxonomy): Eukaryota > Metazoa > Cnidaria > Hydrozoa > Leptothecata > Tiaropsidae > Tiaropsis > Tiaropsis multicirrata. The sequence continues at coordinate 12,167 of JAUJPO010035785.1, read as the reverse complement.
TGCGCCTTTTTTCTGATGACGTAATCTTTCCTAAGGAATTTGAAGTACAAAAGACGAGTTCTGCGTGGGGCTGAGGGGACACCAGCCTTTATTACAATTCATATTATCGATACTTTACGATTGTATTCTTCAACTATCGGACATACACAGACCGAAAGTCTAGTGATAAACTAGATCAAGTGATAATTTGCAGATTTAACAGAAACGAATCGGAATAATAAAGAAAGAAAATCTATAGAACGTTGACGCTGTTAAAGGTTATCTATTGAATGTCTGTTGCAGGGCTTTCGTCAGAAATAAAATATTGAAAGCGTCAGAAACGAAAAAATCTTTTTACGAAAAAAGTACCGATATTTAAAAAAATCATATCATCGTTTCTTTTCTAAAATGAAAAATGGCCATCCTAAGCGATTTTAACATGAAATCTTTGCTTTGTTAAAAAATACATCAAGACCCCTACTTTAAATTGATCGAGAAAAGGAAAAAGTTTAATTTCTATGTTAAAAAAATTAATCTCAAAGAGAAAATCCTTTTACTGCGGTGGGTAAAGTTTTGAGCCAAGCGACCATTCTATTTTAAATTCCATTTTTATTATTAGTAGTAAACCGCTTTACACAACCACTTATCTCCTTTTCGATGAAAATGAGAGCTTGTCAATCTAAACTCGATTTGTTAGTTTGGGGTAGTTATGATAGAAAATGGCGTGATATTTCGTTACTTGCGAGAAATACAGCTCTCCAAATAAACAGTGATTTTAGTTGTATTTTTATCCACAATCTCGGACATTAAAAATAGCAGAAATTGCCAAAAACACAGTATAGCTGCCTTTTCAACCCCATTCAATTCTTTCGAAAGTGGCCCGTTGGCATATGGTAGCTGACCTTATTCACATCAACCTTTAAGCAAGGAGAAAAGTCTACAGATCTTTTGACCGAGATTCAAGCGGTCCAATCATAGTAGAAAATAAAACTCTATCAAAGTCTTTTTCATAGTAAATCAACTAGAGCTTCCAAACTATCTCATTTTAAAAATACATCCATTTATGAGGCTATGGGATGGGATGGTAACAAAAAATCAACAAAGATCTCTTCTTCATCTGATCACTTCAATCTCTGAGATTGTGATCTAAAAGGTAATCTGGTGGGTGAACTTTTTTCAGAAAAAAACCTCACCAATCAAAATCCTAGATAAAACCAAGTCTCTCTAATCTTCTAATAAGCTTCGTTCCTTGTTTAGGTGAAGATTAGAATATTATCATAATGTATCTGAATAAGAAAAAACAGTAGGATTTGATTCTTAGTGGGCGAGGAACCTCCTGATGAAAAAATCATCATATTGATTTCTAGGTAATGAGATTCTGTGCAAATCTTTTTGAAATTTTATAGGATGGATTTCTTTCATTGAAACTGAAGGCTTCCTTCAGTGGAACTAATCTACAATCATGAAAAACTGTCTAAGGCTTGTAAAAGCCCATTTCGCTGCTTTTTGGTCATGACATTTTCGGACTACATCAAAAAAAAATTATAAACATTTCAAGTCTTTTCAAAAATTCTGTCGCGTTGTCATACAAAAACATGTCTTCCATTTTTGTAAACGAGCTGCATAAGAAAATCAAGGCTGAGATTTGAGCTCGAAGACAATAGATCTATTGTTACAATAGATAGACTAGATATATTGTTACAATAGATAGACTAAGAACAACACTAGTTCAAGTTGTGGAAGCGATAAAGATCACAAGCGAGGAAGCCTGAATATTTCTCTTGGTATCTTGAAGATTTAAAGACTATTTTTTAGCCTCGTAAGAGAATAATGGTCACCTTATTGAAAGCCGCAAAAAATGAAAATGAAACTTATTATTATTATCCATTTTTTGAAACAAAAAGTTTTTTACAGTGTCTCCAGAGAGACCATAATTTAGTCCATTTTCCCAACATTATTTGAGCCATTCAAAAAAATAAGTAAACTATACTTCAAACTCAATAATGTTCATTTTATGAAAGTTAATATTAAATATAAAACAAAAAAAACTGGGAGAAAGATTGGGCCTCTGTTATCTCACCTTTGTCTCAATATCACAAAAGATTATCCTTACAATTTCGTAATTACATTTTTGTGACAAATCTTTTTCCCGTTCGATGTTAAAAAAATGAAGGAAAAGGTTTCTAGTATGTAACCTTGTGAAAAACATCTGGTTAAATGAGGCTTCCTTACGATCTCGATTGGTTGAGAAAATGTTTTTGTTTTTCTACTACAGTATATTAAATAAATTTTTGTTAAGAAATAGATAAATTTTGCAATAAATAAATATGAAAAAGTTGCAAATAATTATTAGAGATAAAATGGTTGGGAAAAAAAGATTGAAAAATTAAATTATTAGAAAAGGGATAAAATAAAAGGTGTTAGAAAAAAAAGACCTTATTTTATTTAGTGAAGATTCACGACCAAAACAATCAAGGCAAATAACAAATATTATTGTTAAGTTTTCAAGAGGGTGTGGCCATTTGAGAAAAACATATTTGCTACTGTCTGAGAATAAATCGATTATAAAACATTTTTAGACTAATACACAGACTAAAATAAAAGTCACTAAAAAGAGCTAACAATTGTGGTATAATAGAAGAATGGCAATTCAATTCAAATTACACTTTCTTTACATAGTGTGCAAGGGGATATTCGGTTTCAGCATACTGCAAATCCCCCACCTGCAATAATGTCAAATACACCTTTCCCGTAATTCAGATTTTGCCGGAAAACACGTGTTCTCCACCGTTGTGTGAAAAATAAAGTGGAGGTAAACAAACACGTTTTTGCCTGAAGTTGCTTAGGGAAGGTGATGTTTTGTCTTATATCTTTTGATGCCCCCGTTCGTTTCGAAAGAAATTCTGAGGGTATTATAGTATCATAAATTTTTCATAAATTGTAAAAACATATTGAACTTTGCAGAAATTCTATGGGATAGAAGTTGAGAAAAAGGCCAAAACCCACTCTTCCCTAAGGAAACGCAAGCAAATCGGGTTCGTTTACCTCCCTTTTGGAGTGCAAAGACTGCGGAAAAAATCCGGAAAACCGGAATTACGGGAAAGGTGTATTAAATCCCGAATAACAGAGAAGATGATTATAACTTATTTGTCAAATAGATGACCAGCAACACAGTAATAAGTAAGAATTGGGTGCCGCAGGCAAAACCTTTTTTAGCAACATACTGGATAAATCAGTAGAAAAAAATGTGTGATAGGCTCCAAAGCTTCATTCAATAAGATTCCAACATACCCCCACCTAAAATGCTAAAGTTTCCAACTCCAACCTCAACATTTACGATCCAAATCAACATAGACCCCCCCCCCCACCCCGGAAAAGTGGGGGGGGGGGGGTGTGCACACTATGACTTCACAGTTCGATGCAGAACTCGTTCAGAAGCTCATTAGAGATAATAATTAATTTCGATAAATTGAAGAGGCTTTGGCATAAACTGTCTCTCCCGTCTCTCAAGCCATCAAAACGAGAACCTTCTCTAAAAGAAAAAATCTAACTTTTATCAAGTAAGTGGCGCCATTTTGAATAAAAAAGAAAATGAAAACACAGCTTGAAAATCCATTTTCATCGGTTAAAAAAAGAATATTTTTCAGCCATTTCTCTTACGTTTTCAATTATTTTGAATTTGGTATATTTTTAATGAGGTGATTCGATATTCTTTAATATATTTATTTCATTTCCCCTTTATGAATATTCGGTTCTAATTATTATGAATAAGAATTCGGTATGTAGGAAATATGATATTCCGTATTGAGAAACGAACAAAACAGCAGACTTACTAAAAGCTTCCAAGAAGACTTTCAATAGCAATAATATAAATCATAAATAGCTTTTTAAGCAACATGGTCGTCTCCGAAATTAGAGACCAAATACAGGCCTTGAAAACCGACGGAGACGTACCATTAGAAGGCCCTGTCAGCCATATCAGAGAATACAATACAATCTACTCCCATGAAATGTGTTTAAAATATATCGAAAGATCGTAGAATGTTATGGATCGACTTAAAATCAAAATAGAACCAACTACTCTTGGTACTCATTGATACACCACTGAAAAGTTGAACTAATAGATTCTATCAGAGATCAATTGAAAATTATGACCCTGACAGAAGACTACATAATGTAATTTTTTTATATTCTGTCAGGATTGAAAACGGGATCAGCACGCCCCTGTACCCGATCTCATTCAAGTAAAATATCTCAGAAGAACAGAATATGACCTTGTGAACAAAAATTATTTCTGTGATACAAAAAAACAAAAAACAGAAAAAGTAAAAGAAATGTGATGAGGAAAAGCTCCTCCCAAATTAATCAAGTCTTAAGAAATATAAAGAGTTTTTCGTTTCTGGCAGAAGAATTTTTTGATTTTTGGACGATATTTTTTCATTGAACACCGAAAAGTAAAAAGCTTCTATTTACAAAAAGGTTCAGCCCATTTATCAAAAATAACTGGGATAGATATTTCGACTTGCTATCTTGAAAAATATCGGAACAAGGCGCGATCAACAACTCATCAAAATAATAATTTCGAATCTTCCATGAGCCGAACATAAAATCATTGCATAAATAATAATATACTCTATTTTATAAGAACCAGTATATTTCGACTGATGCTCGGGTGTTCTTAACTTTGATCCACATTTTCTCAAATTTCCCATCCAATCCCATTCCAGTCTCAAATAATATGCCTAAAATGCTTCCCTTGACGCTTGAGCTAAGCTTTCGTTAGGAAAGTTTCCATGCTCAAATTGTGAGTTCTTCATAGTTTTTGGTCAAATCTAATTTTTCATCTACTAGACAAAAATAATCAATCCGTAATTCGTTATTTTTTAACCACGAAGCAGCTTCACTAGATCAATAGTTGCTTCAAGAAGTAATTTGGACAGGTTTTCAGACTCCCTCATCTAACAACATTTAAAGAGAAAAAAACGCTCTTTTTTAATTTTGAAATCTTTCACGAACACTCAGTATTTTCAACAACACTTTGCAAGAAATTTTCATCCATCTTATATTTCTCACAAAGATATAGAATCGATATTAAAAGACTGAGCTGAAAATCGAGCAAAACATACCTATGCTATGCTATGGGTAAGATAAGTAATATATTTAAGTGACTTGTCAAATTCTATTCAAATTCCTACCTTTAAAATCTCAATGGTGGGAAACATTATTTTTAATTTGGACCCCTATACTTTTAATCCAAAACCTGCGGGTTCACAAACACGAACCAAAGTAAAATCATCAGCCACCATACATTAAAACTGGTTCCTTGGCACATACTTTTAAAACTTGAAAGACTGGACTGGAAAGACTCAAACAAAGTAAATTGCGAACTAATATGTATGCACACAAATAATCGCAACAAATAGGGAACTGAATATCAATACCAGTCTTAGTACTTGCCTCTTAGGTCCTATAAAATCTTCATGACGATTAAATATACTGAAATCAAACCATTTTACGATTAAACCAATTTTCATTTTTTATGCTCCGGATTTTATGCTCCGGATTTCTTTCTCTGTCCCTGTTCTAAAATGCCCTTTAAAACGAAAACCGCAAGTTTAAATATCTTATCAATCAACAGGGTCACATTTATGATTTTGATTTTGAATTTCCAGAAGACCAAAACTAAAAAAAACAGAAGAACTTTAAAACAACGTAGTATTTGTGGTAAAAGAAATCCTGAACCCTCGGTACGTTTCAAATTAAAATAAGTTTTGTTGAAATGTTGGAGAGATATGAAAGCTTTTGCTAAAGAAAAACAGATCTTTATCTACAGAACCTGCGTATACAGAAGGAAAATATTCTTTGGAAATCAATATCAGAAAATGAACCATCTGAAAAAATCACATGTATAATATCTTTAAAAACAAAAACAACGCGGCTATTGAGGGGGGTAGGAACAACCTCGATTCCAGGGCGAACCGTCAGCGGCCGCGCGGGGAAAATAAGAAAATAGGCAAATAGAAAGCCAACGTTTAAGCTCGTCTCTAATATCAGAAAGCTTGGTACGAGGTTGGTATGGGCGTAGGAACTATCCCCAGTTATATACGGATCTACAAATATTTTGGCGCATGCGCATACTGAAAACTGCTGTAATGAATACACGGGTTTCAAAATAAAAAGACAACAGTTGTTAAAACATAAGATTACTGTATTGTTGGAAAACATAAGATTTTATTCCCATTCATGTGGGTAGGTTTTAACTTTATGTCTATGGGGTTGGCATCCAAGGTGTGTACAATCCTGAAATCTCTTCAATTCTTTTGTCAAAATAGCGAAATATCGTTGAAAATTCACCTAAGCCACTCTATTAAAATGGTCAGTTTAATAAACAAAAAATTGCTTCATAAAGAATATTATAACAGTTGATAAAACAGAGCAGCTTCATCCCATTGCATTTTGTACCAAAGGCTTACTTCCGCAAGACACAGTGTGGATGACGTTGAGTAAACACTTTCAGGAGTACACAAATTATATTTCAAACTGAGGCGCCGTACCAATTAACAAATCACCATTACCGATATGTTTACTGTAAAATCCAAGGATTGATGGATGAAGTAGTAGATTGTAACATGTTAACATTTGCAGCAAATATTATCTTAGACATAAGTATCATATTTCATGTGTTTAAAAATATCAACAAAATGAATTTTCAATCGTCGAAATTCATTTCAAAATGAACAACTTGACACAAAAATGGTTGAAAACATCCAGTTTTCTCAAAACTACTAATTTTAAAAAATTTGACAAGCTTTCGCCCGGGTGCGGAACTTCTAAGCAAAATTATCCGTTTGAGAATTATTAGCTCTCTGAGAGCTCTCATTAATAAAGCTCAGAGATAAATACTTGTTTAAGATCAACTAAGCCAAATTAACTATTATCGACTCAGACGGGTTTTTATTCGGCTTTTAATTAAAGGTTCTAGCCAGCTATACAAGGGTAGGATCTTGGTCTTGCGCCGGGTGTTGACAATGCACAGATATTAGCTACAACTTCAGACCGCGATATCTGCACAATATTTAAATAATAAAACACAATAATTATAAACTTCTTCCATGATTTCATTCTCACTAAAAAATGGTGTGTCGTTTTGATTCGAAAAGTGCTGACTCAGCTTGCATGCTTTGTAGGCGTGCGCTACGGTAAATATTACTGATTCAGTTTTTCCTGGATACATATGATCGGCTTTTAATTAAGGTTAAAAAAAGGCAATATAACTCTTCATCTGTGACTAGCATACTCTTGCCTTATACTGGGTGAACACTCCATTGAACTCGAAACTTCTCCCAATAAAAAGAAAATTTCTATCATCAAGATCATAATATCTACACAATTTTTAACAATAAGGAACAAGACGACACTTTAAACTTTAATTCCCAAATCCGTAGTGAAAACAATCAAAACATCTGCCAAGCTTTTACCGAATCTTCGAGTTCTAAACTAAATAATAATATCTACTCGTCTACTCTTTGAAAATATGAGGAATATAAGGGGCATACCGTTATACAAACAGTCATTAAAAATCCAGATTTCATTTATTTTTTTTCATTTTGTTTGCCATTCACAGAATATTGAATGATATCACATTTACCGACGAAATTCGAAAGCTTGTAAAACATGGGCCAGCACAAAGAGAATTTTCTTTTAGCATTTTAGTATGAAAAAATCTTCAAAACTATTTGATCAGAAAATATTAATAAATGAAAAAAAAAAATTCAATATTATGATAAAGAAAGAATCGTTATTAATAGGGAATATTCCCTATTTAACCTTCTCCAAAATGCCGATTAGATTTTGCAAATATCCCGACACATCTAGCTTGTGTACAAGGCAAAGGAATCATACAGTTTTTTATCTGAACACTGTCCACTGTCCACCATTTTAGCTGATTTCTAGTAGCAAATATAGTAAAAAATCCATCTTCCTCAGATGGTTCAAAATATTTGGAGCATGTTTCCAAAGCCTTGTGTTCTCATATGGTTCGTTCATAAGATATAGAAAAACGTGGAACTCTGTCAGAGCCTTCAAAGCCAAATACTGGATGTGAAGAAATTTCCTAAAATACTGAAAATCATCCAGTCCAGTAGCTAAGCCCAATCTACAATTATTTCTCTAAACCTTTCCGATATATAGGACCTCAAAAATCTTGATATTCTTGTCAATTACGGCCTTCTAGCCAGTAGGACACAACGACTCATAGCGAATGGATGTAGCATGAAAAGACATTGATCACTGCAAAAATACACGGAAGTTAAGGTGTTAATAAGACAATTGAGCCACTTCACCATCAAAAACAAAATCTCACTCCTTCCTCTTTTTCCAAAGAAAGCCTCTTGAATAGTAAAAAGGTGTTAAAAGCTCGCATTTTGATGAAATCTTTTTGAGTTTTTCTCAAAAAGGTGTTTGACAGGTTTACATCGAAATATTTCCTTTGCGTTGAGTGCAAAGTTAATCCCACCTCCTATTTTCATCGGAGATAAAGAAAAATTATCTATAAGAAACTACTAAAGTACAAATGGTCAAAATTTTGGATTGGAAAAATATCGCTGGGGGTTTAAGGTTTAGAGTTTTTTGTATAATACACTTCTAGATAATAATCGAAAATACTAATAAATAAATTATTAATTTTTCGTTTTTTTTTCTCACCCAGGACATTCTTATTCCAGCCCCAAAAATGGTGTTTAAATTACTTATAATTATGTGTATTGACATAATTAACATAATATTGACATAATTAAACATAACAAAAAATGAGATATTGGATATTATTTCCAAAACTTACGGTTAAGCCAACTCTTTTACGCTTAAAATAATTTCATGTTGTGCTGATTGATAAAGCCAAATTGTATGATAAGTGAGGGCAGGTTTATAGCAAAATGTAACAAAATAGGAGGACTTGCCATAAGGTTCAAATTTTCTGTATGGTTCAACTTTACTGGTGTCATATTTCCATATCCACACAAAAAAAAAATGAACAGAAAATCAAAGAATTGCAAGCAAAAGTAAAAAGGTATTAAAGTGGAAAGCAGAGGCCGATACGGGTACTCAAAATTTTTGACGGAGAGTGTTGACTTCCAAATAAGGAATATGAGCAAAAGCAACACTCTCCGTCAAAATCCTGAGAACCTCCTGGATCCACACTACTGGGAAGATTAGTTATAAAAACGTTCAGTCCGGTGAATTTATGATATTCTTATAGATGTTGTGCTTCTCTTTTTAAAGCATCTAAAAATGAATACTGTAAAAGATAAGCTCGCTGGTAAACCATATCCGATGCTACGAACGTCATACAAGTCTAATTTTAAAAAGCCACCTGCTGTAATTGGGAAATCTATAGCATCAAGGTGTTACACAGAACAAAAGAGAGGGAATTTCTCTTTCTCAGGTTAAACCTACAGTATTTCTTAATTTGATGTTTCAATGGGACTGTTTTAAAAGTTTTAAAAGGTTAAGAGCCAGTTTTTTGAAGAGCGGGACAGTCCCAATAGTTTGAAACTTAGATTTTTTTTATTTTTGGATATGTTTTTCAGTATAATGAACTGAGTAAAATACCAAAATATTTTAGTCTGAAAATCGATAATGGCGAATTTATGTTAAACCCAACGTTGTAATTGAGGTCTACCTCAAATGAGAAATTTTTCCGAATTTTAGATATTAGTGTAGCCTTATAAGTGGTTTTGGTGGGTATTTTTAGCTTTATCATGTTTTCTAAGACTACCAAATTCAATTTTGCTGGAAACTAATATGGGCTGGGATGAAGAATAATGATTATCAACTCAAAAATATTTTCAGATGATCTTATATTGGATATTGGACGCAATGCAATGTCTTCAGATTTACTTGAAAAGTTGAAAAAATGAGGTTTTTGGCCAAAAATTGTACCTGGCAGTGTATTTTTCAGCTTTATGCATGGTTTTGTTGTAAATTATTCATATTGGCACTAGTATAACAACAAATTGATGGATAAAAAATGTTCTGGAGCCTGGTAATAAGCCAAAATCTTAGATTTTTTGCCATTTTTGGTCAGAGTTAAGAAAATTTTCAAATTAAGATAAAAAATTAACGGAGGGAGATCACATAGGTTTTTCTTTTGTTCCTGAAAGTCTGGGAGGATGACTATCAGGAACAAAAGAGTTTGAGGTCACAACAGGTTTGGCTAACCTTAAAAATCGAGGCAAAGTAGGTACATTTTTAGCATCTATCAGGCTTTTTTGGCCAATGGTAGCCAGTCGGTTAGGATTTTTGTCTGAAACCACCTTAAATGAATAGGTGAATAGTTTGTCTATCAGAAACAGTCATTTAGAGCAGAAAGAAATCCTCCCTAAACCTGGCCAGGTGCCTCTGAAATACCTCAAAAATTAATTTTGAGCCGTTTTTGAGATGGCTACCATTTTGAAAAATTTATTTTTTTTTGAAAAACTTATACTCAACTGACCATATTTTCAGAACAACTAGAAATAATTTTCATACCTTGTTACCAGAAAGCATAATTTGAATTTTAAAATGAAATGAACTACAATGGAAAAAATTGCTAGAAACTTCAACTTCTTCAAATATTTTAGGATTTTACTCAGTTCGTTATACTGAAAAACATATCCAAAAATAAAAAAATCTAAGTTTCAAACCAGGAACTGCCCCAAACTTAAAAAAACTGGCTCTTAAAAAATAAAGCAACTGCGGTCAAACAAGCGAAAAACTATGAATTTGAAAAAAAAATTGTTTTTGTCCATAACTTTATGAAAAGTGTTTAAATTTTCTTCAAATTCACGCAGGAATTGTACTTTAATGTGCTTTATCCAATTATAGTAGTGGTTTGTTGTAAGAAAACCTGATTCCAACATCAAACAAGACGACTAATAAGTCGAAAATTTCGCTTATATTAATGGTTTAAATATTAACTTTACAATTTTACTAATAAAGAATAGTTGTGCTGAAATTCTGTTGAAAATTTTCCATTTACAAATGAAATTAATTCTAGGGATTTCCAATAAAAATAATGAATATTTCCTTACATTATAGGGAAATATTGGTTAAAACGGTTTCTCTTTTTTTTCATTTCATACGGTCAAAAATATCCCGCCTCTATCAAATGATCAAATCGATCGTCACGCCCCCAAAAACCGCTTGTTTTCTGTATCAAATTATTCTTTAGAAGGTAGTGAGGTAGTTACATGCTTTTTTTAGCGCTCAATTCAGCAATATCATGCATGTAGATTTTCGAAATGATTTTTTTCATGAATATGTTGTTGTGTCAGCTGTTGGAAAAGGCAATAAGTTGCATAATGATGCTATTAAGCCAAAAGGTAACGAGTTGTTAAAATTGTAAAGTTAATATTTTTTTCTTTATAATTTTAACTAAAAATTTATATGATATCCAATATTATGTTACGATAAATAAACTTGAATAAAACAATAGTGCAAATTTGGCTTTTTTAACATCCGGTGGATCCCCGGCTTCCAAAAAAATATGTTCAAATATTAAAGTTTAGGACATTAAAATGTCAAACTGCATTAACTGCATCTCAATATACAATAAACCACATGTTGAACTAATTACTGCATCCCATCCTATATATCATTGCTTTAAACAACGAATAAACGACGTTTGTACCAATTACTACATCATAAAATGAAGAGGTGCGATTTAATGATTTGAAACAAACAGCATGAATAAAAATCGATAATACATATAGTAATAGTGTTCCAACAGGAATATCATACAAAATAAATGCATCAATGTTTTGTCAATATCTGACTTGCGTTCAAAATATTGTTTCGATGTATACTACATCATAAAATGAAGAGGTGCGATTTAATAACTTGAAACAAACAGCATAAATAAAATCGAGAATACATATAGTAATAGTGTTCCAACAGGAATATCATACAAAAGGATTGCATCAAATATCTGACTTGCGTTCAAAATATTGTTTCGATGGATACTACATCATAAAATGGTACAAAAATCAACAAATTGGTGAACATCAACATGCAGATGAAACATGAATATAAAATGGTGGCATTTTCCAATAGTTTGTTTATTTTTACATTGTTATTTGGGTATTTATCAGCTCAAAGAAAATAAAAATAACATTAATTAACAAATGCATTTTGCAGCCAATAAAAACTTT
>JAUJPO010035674.1:0-18820 GCA_032270745.1 Tiaropsis multicirrata | reverse complement strand
TTTGTCGCAATTAATTAAACTTTGTTTGTCATTTAAGTTTGGTAATCAGACACGACCTTGGACACTATCTATCACTCGATCTATCTATTTGGTTATGGGAGGCTATATAGCCCATTCTCGCAACTGTCTTAAAGCTATTAAGTGTCCCGTCATCAACCTTGGACTGACTATCCAATTCCTCTCACAGGCATGGGTGGACCTTGGCGAAGGTTCGTTCACTTGCCAAGTGATTTGAAAGGATACTATCTGAATTTTACCAATACTATCTGAATTGTACCAATACAATTCTATCTCTTTTTAACATGTACTATCTTTACTTTAACAATATATTTAAAGATAGTATCATTTCAACTGAGATGGTCTCTATTTAGTAAAAGTTAGTATCGTTTTAAATGATATAGTGTTGTTTTAAATGATATAGTGTCGGTTTAAATGATATAGTGTCGTTTTAAATGATATAGTGTCGTTTTAAAAAGATCATATTAAATGGCGCCTCGACGCGCCATAGTTTTTGGATATCGACCAGACTGTCTGTACAATTCTTTATCTTTGAATTGGTTTGATTTGGTGAAAATAATTGAATAATGAAAACTTTTTAAGCAATAACTCAAAAAGATGTGGGCGGGTGAGGGTAAACTAATAAATAACTTCCCTTTGTCTTAGTTCGATTCTGACCCTGCCGAATCCCCGGACAGTCCGGGGATGAAAATTAATGTTTATATCGTGGAACATGCGCTTGGGGTACAATTACACACAAGAAAAATTACCCGGACATTTTCTCACAAGGCTTTTTCAGACGTCCAGGGTATGATGGGAAACAAACCGGGCAGCCAGATAAGTTAGCGCGCAGTTATCAAGGTTGGAGGAATCCAAGCAAGGCCATCATAATAATACAAAAATGAAACAACAACAAAATAATGACTTTTTCAAGAAAATTGAAATAATGGCAGGTTTTAAGACATGTGGGTGGCTTATATTTTTTAATCAAACTTTGTCGCAATTAATTAAACTTTGTTTGTCATTTAAGTTTGGTAATCAGACACGACCTTGGACACTATCTATCACTCTATCAAGAACATAAAAATCACGCTGGATAAAATTGTTCAAATAAAATTTATCTACGATTCTTGAAAATTTGACATTCTTTCATCCATGCAAAATAATTATATTGTACCTCATTTATTGCAGATTGAATTGGTCAATCATAAAAGAACACAGTTTTGAATTTGCTTTAAAAACAGATTGAAAAGTGTAATGATTTTATTAAATTGTGTTGTTTTTTAGTTTTATAAAATAAGCAAAAGTTGACTCGGATGTTCGATTTGATGGCAAATTGTTTTGCATGGTTAAAATCTAAGAACAAACCAGCTAAGTATGTATTTGTTTTTTTATCACACAAAAATTAAAGACCGGAAAGAATTAAAATAAAAGTTGTGACTTAAATCAGTTCATTATTTCAAATTTTTGTCCAACATCTTTGACTTCTTAGAAATTACTTCAGGTGGTATTCTGTTTTTATGTTATATACTTTTATTTTTATCTTGTTTAATTTTAAAGGGATGTTAAATTAGTCATAATTGGATTGGATGATGCAGGCAAAACAACTACTGTAGCTTGTTTGCAAGGAGGTATATTATCTATTTTATCATACTTAAAATTAACAAAATTAATTATCTTTTTTAACGCTAGTATTTTTGATTTAAGAGAAAGTTTTCAAAAATACAATAAAGTTTTAAAGGTTTGAGATTGGATTGGAATCTTTTCCGTTAAAAATCAGTTGAAACTTTTAGAATAGAATATTGAATAATTCACTCACTTTGCATTGATTTCATATTTAAAAAATTGCTCAACTTTTCACATATGTATTGAAATTTTAATATAAAAAATCTGATGATTTTAGAACCGCCTGATGGCATAACACCTACTGTAGGATTTAGCAATGCTAATTTGAAAATTGGTAAATGCGATGTCACACTGTATGATCTCGGAGGTGGCACTAACGTCAGAACTGTATGGAAAAAGTATTTTGCTGAGGTGAGTTTTACTTGGTTTGCAAAACTTGGTTGTTCTGAATAACAACATGCTTTTCTGATTAATCTAATTAAACTTTTTTTGTATTTTTTTCTGGTTCTTTCCTTTTGTTATTATATATCATACAAAGTGTTATGTTAAAAAGTACCTTTGATAGGATGAATCTGAATTTTAATGTTTTTATTGCTAAACTGAATCTCTTATACTTTACTTTAGATCTATGGTATAATTTTTGCCATTGATTCCGGCAATAAAGAACGTTTAGAAGAGTCAAAGGAGGCCTTATCTGAAATCTTTCAAGACCCAAAAGTTTCTGGTAAACCAATTGTAATGTAAGTAGTCAGTTCTATTGAAGGAAGTATCAATTAATCACGTCATCGATTGAACTTAAGATCAAACCGGATTATCTTCCAGTCCATTATTTACATGGAATTCGAAAACCTCAAAAAATTAAATGCATTTGAAATTTAATGTCAGCTATAGTAATTTGAAGAAGTATTTTTTTCTCTACAGATTTGCCAACAAACAAGATAAAGAAGGGTCTTTAGATGTTCCAACCATCAAAAAAAAGTTGAAAATACAAAGTTTATCAGAAAAATATGAATTCAATTACAATGTGGTATGTTACAAGTAAAATGATTATGGTCCTCGGGACATAAATTATATATTTTCTTGTAGCTAGACTTTCACAATGTATCGGTAATATTTTGTAAGGACCGAAGTAAGGACCCGACATCATCTTTTTAATTTTACTTTAAGTAATCTACAGTAAGATTGTTGTCAATTGTCCATTAGTTCATCCAATCATTATAGAAGTGACATTTATACAGACACAGTATCCCTTATGGTTGTTTTTTGTTTGTTTATCCCAGTTTCCATGTTCAGCTATCAAGGGTTTTGGAAATAAAACTGACAAGTCAATACGTGATGGTAAGTAGCTTACTTTCATGGATGGTATCAGACATTTTTTTTGAAAGGCTTGTCAAATTTATTAACTTTAGGGGTCATTCAAAAAATACCTACGCATAAGAATGACGAAAATTTGATTCCTCCTCCTTCCTGTACACAAACGTATGCATTTTGCTTGACCCCCTTGTTAGTACATACTTTTCTTTGATACCTCCCTTCCTCCAAAGACACAAAGACACTCCTGCTTAATGGAAATATTCTAGTACAGGACATAATCAAAGTTTTATAATGGCCAAAATCAAGGCAGTTTAAAAAAAGACATTCAATTTTTTTTGTGTACGTAGGTACATTTTCCCAGCAACCAAGGTTTTGAAATACATAGCTTAGATGATTTGTGTATTATTTGCTACAAAAATGAGAATGGAGTTGTTTTATTATGTCACTGAGAATGTCACGGACACTTTATTTTCGCAGGATTCAGTTGGATTTTGAATGCTATCGACAGTGACTACCAAACAATACACGAAAAAGTTGAACATGAAAGTAAAATTCAGGTACTTCATATTACACGCTTTTTTATAAGAATAGTTTTTTTTCCATTGTGGGTGAAGTATACTTAGGATTTGGCAAAAAATGAGGGTAAAATATTTTTATTTTTCAGAGTAAGGTCTCTGTTAAAATTTCTCAAGTCCATATTTTGATGTTTAGATTTTCGTAATTTTGTGGTTGACAAAAGTTCTATTTTTACGAAACTCACCCTGGGAATATTCTTAAGATATTCTTACAATTTAGGCAGTTTTCACCCTGACATTCTTATAGAAGCTATTCTTATAAAAAAGGCGTGTGTTGTCTTTGCTCTTGTCTACTATAGATACGACTTACTGATCTTTATTATTTATAAAGAATTTCGATGAAATTAGTTTTCTTGTTTAATGTTTCGGTAGGTTAAACAGTACAATATAAGTTGTATCGCTTTTATTCTGAGACTCGCATTGGTCTAGGGCTAAAAATATAAGGCGATCATGTTTGATGTTGAGTTGATTATTTAAAGCATACCTTTTATCATAGAAAGAACAAGAAGCTAAAGAGCGAAAAGAAAAATGGGATAGAATCCGACGGGAACGAGCAAAAAGGTATTGAATCACTTTTTTATTTCGAAAATATTTTTTCAGATGTCTAAATATAGTACAAACAAAAAAACAGGTTGGGGTGAATGATAGAGTACTCGGCTACGATGTGTAAGGTTGTGGCAACTAAAGAGAAAGTGTTTTTAGGTGTGGCTACCTCTGTAGCGAGAAAAGGGTGTCTTGGGGTCTAACATGTTGCTTACTAGTTTTCTCTTGCACCATAGTCAGTATGAAAACCCCGGTCTAGAAGTCTTTGGTTTTTGTCTTTTATTTGTATTTCAAACTTGCGACGGCAAATTGGTTCGTTTTGCTCATTTTTTGATCAAGAGAATATATTGGTAGTGTGATCAAGAAGTGAGCAAATTGACATTTGACTTTAGTTTTGAAAAAAGTTGACAAATAGATTTATCAATACAATACATTAGCAGCCCAGTGTATTTTTAAGTGTATGTTTGCACTTACAGAGAGAATGCAGCGAAAGAGGCAGGCATTGGTGAAGACGAAGAGGAAAACGATGAAGACGATGATGATGTCAGTGGTCCTTTCAGAAATATCAACGACCAAATCGTGAGCTCATTTATTTTATTTATTTATTTAACGTATCCATGTATCCATTTATAACGTTAACAATATCAATCTTTGCTTGTTTTAGCTCATATCTCTAAATTTCGTTCAGACCGTTTCAAGTTACTTCGATTCACTTAAATAGTAGGAGAGAACCTTAATTTGTTTCAATAGGCTAAGCTACACTTCATTAGGCTTAACTTCAATTCATTTGTGATTTTAAAAAAATTAACATGTTTTCATTCTTTTTTTTTCAGAAAATTACGGAAAAACGTGAAAAGATAGAAAAAGAAAACCGCAAGAAAATCAAGGTGTTGCTTTCAGTTTGCACCGATATGCTATTACCTTCAGTCATACATTGATTATACACTCTTTTTTTCCCTTCTTTTCTAGTTAAGTTAAACATACCTCCTTTGATAGAAAGTTCTATTTTAACCAGCATCCGTTGACATATTCACGCGTTAGGCCACAATGGCTCTGCAGCACGCCTGTCTTGTTTCTGGGTCCCAGTCAAAATTTTCAATCCACCTGAGTTAGGTCAAATGGTTTTTTCCTTTTTTTCAGCAGGGTAAAAAAAAACTATTGTTCTTTCATCATATTATTATAGATCCGATTTTCTACTGGAGTAAAAAATAGCCCTCAATGAGCGATTTTCCATTGGGTTGGATCCCAGTGATCACAATGATAAGGCTGTTTGCAGGTCCATTTTGAAAATCTTACTTAGATCAACTTCTTCCGATCAAGTGAATCATTAAAATTATCAAACATTATTTCATATCAGGCGTATATTGAAAGTAAAGAAAATGAAGGAGAAGATGATAATGAAGAAACTGATTCACCTCCAAAGAAAAGCAAAGCTAAAAAGAAGAAAACGAAAATGAAGAAGAAAAGGGACAACAACGACGAAGACCACGACGTTTCACCTGAGAAGGACGATCTCAACAACATCAAGGGAAGTCGTGATTCAGGTCTATCTCAATCGTATGAAGAATTAGAACGACCGCTTCCGCCTGCACCCAAAGGGAAAAAGAAAAAGAAAAAGAAAGTTGTCCAATATGAAGATGACGACAACGAAGATGATTATTCGAAGGAAGATGAAATCGAAATGAACAATAGTCGTGTTATTATGGTTAATAGTTCTGAAAACGTTAAAGAGACGAACAGTAAGAGATCAACTTCCAAACAAAAGTTAAAGAAAGTAAAACATGTAGTTGATGAAAGTGACGATGATAATTTACAAAATGAGGAGGATTTTGATGCAAGGACTTCAGAAGAGAAAATTAACGATTCACGTGCCGAAATGTTTCGTGCTCGCTCTTCAGATGCACTGCAATCTTCAGAAGACTTGAACTCTGGCAAGAAAGTTAAAAGGAAAACGAAAAAGAAAAAGAAACAATTACAAACAACTGCTTCAGCAGCAACCACAGATGAAACAAACGAAGATGAACTTGATCGCGAAACAGAACAACAGCAACAAACGAAAAAGAAAAAAAAGAAAAAGAAAAACAGAACTGAACCAAACAATTGTTGTCAAAACGTCGTCGAATCTTCCTCCACCTCCAATGATATTCTTCTTTCGACCAATGCCAGCCGTCAAACATTTGGCGGTAAATTACCACCTATCAGAGAAAATGGCCACACTTCGAAACTCGAACCTATTGAACTACGAGGACGTAAGTTACCTTTTTTTTATTCAATTCGTGCAAAGATCCTGTTTCTACCAATGTATATACTTTATTGCATCAAAATCTTTGCGTTTTTTTTGTTGCCAAAAGTTACATTTCGCGCCATTTTATGTGTCCAAGAGAAAAAGTGAATTTCTCTTTGTTTTCAATTTCGCAGTTTTTTTAACTCACTGCGAAACCGCGAAATTTTCATGCAATAAAGTATATATGCTTGTTATTAATCAAGTTACAAGCATCAAAATTATAGGGTGACCGGAAAAAATGTATCCTGTCAGACCACTGTGTATCGCAAAGTTTTACTTCAATTCATCTTAAATTGTCTCAGTACATCACATCAGAATTGGTTTTGTAGAAGTCCTCTATTCAATCTATCTGGTCAATTTACGATATCCTCAATTCTAAATTTTGTTATCTTATTGTTTTTTTGTTCAGGTCTGCCAGACATTGGTAATCGTGGGGTAAGCAAGCATCTTTTCTATTACCACTACCATGCTCATGAAAAATCTTCACACTATTTTCACGGTTCACACCAGGTCACACCAGACAACAAGAATAGTTTCATTTTCAAAATTTTCGCGGGGATTAAATTTCGCGGATTTTGGCCCGATCCGCGAAAATAAGTCCCCGCGAATTTTATCCCATTAAAAGTAGTACCGTAGATTCTCTAATTTAGTGTGCCCTCTAATTAGTGCGGATGGCCTTTTTTCACCCCATTTATTATTTGTAAAATTACACCATTGTAAAGCTTAGATTTAAAAATGTCAAATCATTTTTAACCTTTAATTTAATGCGGATTTGATCCGAATTCCCTATATCTATTAGTGCGGGTTTGTAATGAAGAAACTTAGCTTTTTTATCCCCTTTTATTATTAGTGCGGCACGACCAAAAGAAATTATTTTTTATGCTGCACTAAATAAGAGAAACTACGGTAAATGGATCTTTTGGTTAATAATCCAAACATGGTGGGAACCTTTTTCACAGAAACACGGTAGTAGCACTTTAGTAGCTCTTTCTCACGAGACATCCTAGACATCGTTTCGCCACCATCGGTTCTGGTTCTGGTGGTGCTGATAACAATATTATTCTTACAAGTGGCTAATATTCTTTTTTTGTTGAATTAATTTTTTCGACCATCAAATTTCTTTTAGAGGCAGAGTGGTGAGACATGGTAAAAGAACTCGATATTTTTCACATGGAACAACATTCCGGCTATATATTTTATCCAAATTGTAGGATGATTGAGCTTCGTCAAAAAGGTGGTTCAGGTCATTAATTCAATTTTTCCGATTATTATTTTAGTTTTTGTCGTATGCACCCCTGTCTCTGTGCCCAGTGAGTACCAGAAGCTCAATGGGGTGAAACCAAATCTTTCAATCCTACTGGTTCGGGTGAAATTGTAATCTTTTCAGTGGGGTCATAAAATCTATTGTTCTTTCATCATATTTTCGGTGGGGTGGCTCTTTGTAATTCTTTGTTTCTAAACTGGAGTGAAAGAGAATATCCTATTTTCTACTTGGGAAGAAACCAGTGGGGTGGATCTCAGTGGGTCACAGAGACAGGGGTGTTCGTATCATATCATTATAATTTCCTTTTTAATCTTTTTTAAAAGCTATTGAATTATTGTATGTTTGTAAATATATATTCAAGATATTATTAAAGAAAGAAAAAATGATAGAATAACGAAACAGTGAAAAATTTACAAGTTATAATATAGGTAAAAATGTTACTACTTACTTACTTACTGCGTCGAGCTTGCTCGGATTCTTTTGACAACATCTTTCCAGCCGTTTCTGTTTAGCATAACCCTCGGCAGTTCTGGAAGTTCATGTCCGGTGGATCTTGGGGGTCTGCCAGGTTTTTTTGTTGGCTTCCAGAGAAGGAGTTCACTAACGAGTTCTTCTATGTTACGAAAAGAGTGACCAACAAAGCGAATTCTTCTTTCTTTGATTACGTCTTTGATTTTGCAAAGATTTCCGTATAGTTGTGTGTTACGGAGGTGTTCTCTCCACGAGACATTAAGAACAGCGCGGAGCATTTTGGTGTATGTTCCATTTAGGCTGTTTTCGAGCTTCTTTGACAAGGTCCATGTGGAGGAACCATAAAGCAGGACGGATTCCACAGAAGTCCTGAAGAAGCTTCTTTTTATGTTATCTGGAATATTTGACTTCCAGATGACGTTGAGGCGTTTTAGAACTGACCAAGCCTTGGCAATACGGATTTCAACATCTTTGGTTGTCGAGGTAATGTTACTACCGAGATATGTGAATTGTACAACTTGTTTTAGAGCGTTTTCCGAACTTGTGAGAACTGGGTGGGCCTTGACAATTTACAGTCATGCATTCGGTCGTTTTTGCATTTATGTATAATCCAATGGAGGAAGCTGCTTTTCGAGCGCGTGCAGAAGTCGAGTTGCCCCAAGGATCTTATCAAAACATAGGGCCAGATCATCAGCATAGTCAGCATCTGGGAGCATTGATGCCAGAAACCGTTTTCCAACTTTTGACTTGAGTGTTAATCTATGCTCTTTAAGTGGATCAATGGCCGAGCGGAGAACATAATCAAGGCATATGATAAAGATGTAGGGAGCAAGAGTGTCTCCTTGAAGGACGCCAGCTTTCACTTCAAAGGAATCGGTATCACCATCTGGAGAGCGGACCATAGCACTTGAGTTTCTATACAGCATCGTTTTTGCATCAATTGTCTCAAGAGGAATTTTATAAGCAAGAAGGATTTCACGCATCTTTTCACGATGGATCGAATCGAATGCTTTGGTAAAATCGACGAATAACAGGACTGCAAGAAGGGTTTTGTCACAAACACCCTCTAAAACCCTTCTTATTGTGAGAATCTGACTGCTAGCAGAGCGTCCTTGACGGAATCCATTTTGATTCTTTCGGAGTATAGTTTCGATCCAGGGTTGTATTCTATTCAAGAGCATCATGTTCTAGATCTTAGTAGCTATCGATGTGAGCGTTATTCCTCTGTAATTTTCAACTTTTCCAAGGTCCCCTTTTTTTAGGAAAAGGTAGAATACAGCCTTTGGTCCAATATTCAACAGGTTTTTGGTTATAGACGTCATTGCAACACTTCAGGAGTATATCGTTGAATTGTTTGGTTTTCCATACTTCAGATTTGGACAAAAATTTTCGTCGGACTAAATTATTCGCCGGACATTAGTGACGAAATCTTTAGGAGTTGACGAAAATTATGTCCGACGAATAATTTTGTCGGACGAAAAATAAGTCCGACATTTTTTTGTCCGACAAGGTAATCTAATTGGGCTTTTCTACCGTTTGCATATTGAAAATGTTCACAACTTTCCTGCCCTTTTCTAGAACTTAGTGTTCAGCACAATCAATTGGTTTTCAACAGCGAAATCAAGGAAAAGCTCACCATTTCTGTTTGTCTGATCATGGAATGAGAAAGTTTTGTTATTTTCTCTACTGATTTGGGCGTTGAGATCTCCTTCTATTAGTAAAACGTTGTGTTTAGGGACATTTCGAATTAAAGAGGACAGATCGCCATAGAACTGGTTTGCCAGATTTTCGTCAGCTACATTGGTAGGACTGTAACAAGAGATTGTTGTAGCTACTGGATTACTGTTGAAGCACGCAATTAAGATTCTGGAGTTTATTTTTTCGATTTTATTGCTCTGGAGCTTAGAAGCATTCCGACTCCTCCTATTGTGGCATTCCGACTCCTCCTATTATTGTGGCATTCATGTCATTTTTCGTGCCAGAGCTTATTATGAAGGTCCATCCTTCTCCTACATCTTTATACTCGAGTTCATTGGTGTCGTTGAAAATGCGATGCTCTTGGAAGCAGATAATATCGACTTTGTGGTTTATTGAGTTAGCGACTAATTCTGGAATTTGGTTGATCGTGTTTAATGTACGGACATTAAATGTTGACATGATAATAGGCCTTTTGCATTTCAAAAGTTTTATTTTTGGATTCAATCATGAATTAATTGTTCAAAGTTGTTTTTTTGAATTTAACAATAACAAAGACTGTAGAAGATTCTTGTGTAGAATATAAAGTCTGCGATTGCCTTGCGATTCTAAAACAATTCAATCTTTTGATTTTGTACTGCAGAATCAGGCATAATTATCATTAACCCTGGAAACTGGCTTTTTAAATAATCTCAACGTTGGTTTTTCTCTTTCCATTTTAGCCAGAGAACATTGAAGAGGTACAAATATGGAGGACTGCACTAGAAGATATTGCTCAAAGTAACTCTATCTATCTACCGCGTACAAAGTCTGTGTAAAATTGGTCTTATCGACAACATGATTTATATATTTTTTTTTCGTTATACATATTTATTTTCATTAAAAACCAAACCATTTTTTTTTCTTAACTCCATTCGCTAAATACATTCATTGTGGTCACATCTTGTTTAAAGGTATGTAATTTTTAAACTCCTGTAAATTGCCAAATACACGCACGTCAAGGTGCAAACGGAATTGAAGTTTTTTACAGCGTTTCGTTTATTCCATATGGTGGCTAGAATAGGATGAGGTTAGATTGGATGGGCTTTTACATCTAGAGAATATAATATAAATTTTGTTTTTGTTTGTACGATAGGCTCAGGATTGTGTTGTTCTAGAAAAGATTTGTATAAACATATAATTAATCTGCCAAATTGAGACCATGTCGTTCTTTAGTTACAAAATTCTCTAAAAATTGCTTGAATAAAAGAGACAAAATTTTGTCTCGATGCTTCGTTCTCCAAACTCGTTTAAGAGACTTTACTACGGAAAACTTCAATGGGCTCAATTTGGCAGCTCCATACCCTCCAAAGGGAGGGAGGATATGTTTCCCGGGATAACATGAACTGGTTCTTATCCGGGGGTAAATTTGTGATGTCCAGACCTAAATTTGTGTCTGAGGGTCAAAAATGTAAATTGTCTGGGGTAAATAAATTACGAGAAAAAGCTTATATCCGCCAATCCCCCTGAAAATGTTCTTTCTGGAACAGCCCGTTGTGTTAGATAACTACACATTCTTCACACTGTAACTTTACGTTATAGATAAATTAATTTCAATATTTTGTGAAGTTTTATTACACTAGTCTAATTTTGCCAGTAAGGATTACGTAGGCAATTAAAATGCCTTGCAAATACAGTGTGACCTTCTCATTTTTAAAAATTGCCTTCTTAGTATATATTGCTAATAATTATTGCATAGATACTAAATATTGCACTTTCATTGCTTAAATAAGGAGTATATATAATGTTGGTTTTGCCCAAATCGTTTCGCTTACAGAGGTAATGACTACTTCATAGTATATAAAAGCTAATTTCCATTTGTCGTTTGTTTCTTGCATGCTAAAAGTAAACTCAACTTCAATAATAAAGACACTATATTCCTTTAGTTTGTACATATTAGAATATTTGCTTTGTATTGAAAGATTATCATCTAAAGAACTTTATATTATATAAAATACCTATGTTACTTTTTTATTGTAATATCTTTAATTTCTGATTTCTTTTACCTAAAAAAAAACAAAAACAAATAACGTCAGTTAAACGTTAAACAATAAAATTCACGATATTATTTTTAAATTTTTCTTGTTGGATTTTGGATTTGGATTCAAAACTAGTGGAAAATATCTGGATTGTTAGGATATTCTCTTTTAGTTTTTCACTTACTTACGCTTTAGAATAGACATTGTTAAATCACCAAAGTAGACGAATAGCAGGTTTGTTCCGGGTGACCAGAGAATTTTTGAATGCGACTGTTATCTTAAGGGAAGAAGTTTCTGTAACAAGAAATTTTCGCGGAAGGTATTTTTGCGAGAAGAAATTTCTGCGAATTTTGGCCTAATTCGCGAAATTTTCTTCTGAAAAATTAATCTGAAACAGGCAATTCGCGAAAATTTCTTCCGCGAAAATTATTTGATTTCATTCAAATTTTAGTCAAAGAAAAAATAATCTAAAGTCAACCATTACAAAAGGATCTAAAAGTGATTAAATATGTTTTGTAGTCAATGACAATTTTTGTTTACTTCTTTTTTTTGTTGCAAAACGCATGATTGAAACAGTTGATTTTTATTTAATTCGCGAAACTCTTTCTTCCGCGAAATTCATATAAAACACTCGAATCGCGAAAATTTCTTCCGCGAACAACCACGCAATTTTGGAGAGCTCAATTCAAGAAAAATTTCTTTTCGCAGTAATCTCTTCCCCCCTAAGAAGAAGCAAGGTATATAGTGATATAGTGGCGACCCATGATGATTTTTTTCAAATATTTTCATTACCTAAATTTTTTGACCCTACAAGGGAAAACAATACGAACCCACGGTTATCTTGTAGTAAAGCCCACGAACACTCTTCGCCGCGTGCGCGCGAAACAGCATCAGCGATCAAGCCCCTTTATCTGGTAACCGGATGGAAATTATTTCCGACAGACTAAAACTCTGAAGGTCGAGAAAATTAAAATTATTTAGTATGGTCCACTCCTTCAGAACTTTAGCGTATGCGACCGCCAAACCGCCATCGGAATATCAGATATAATCAAGCACTTATCTGATATTCCGATGGCTGTTTGGCGGCCGCCCACACGCTAAATCTCTGAAGGAGCTGGCCAAACTAAATAGTTTAAATTTTCCTAATCTCCAAGCACATTTTCCCGACCTTCAGCAGAGCTTTAGCGTGTCGGACAAAATTTCCACATCTGGCTACCAGATAAATCAAGCACCAGAGAGCGTGTCAGAGAGCAGCACGAGCAGGACTTTTTACTTTCGACTTCCCGGGGGGAAACATTTACGTCCGCCTTTTTGTTTATAGCGGAAAAACTCTAATCGACAGGGAAATATAATGTGATTTGTTATTGCTTGGTCGCATTTACTAGGTATAAGATTTAATTGAATATCCTTTACGTGAGCGTGAAATCGAAAGCGCTCAAAACAAGATGTCTGCTACTGACTGACTGACTTATCTGATCAAAATTCAAATCTGTGTTTTATTTTAACAGGCGCCAGGTGTTTCTTATTTAAAACTAATTTTGTATCGCTTGTATGAATAATTTAAGATATGGCTTTAAATAAAAGCTGTGAAGAAGATGAAAGGATCAAGAATTTATCAAACCTAACTTGGGATCCCAAAACAGTTGAAATTCGAACGAGATCGGTTGAGAAGGCTTTGGAACCACTTATTAAACAGGTATCTTCACTATATTTATTTTTTATATAAATTGATATAAAAATATGCAATCGTTAATTTTCATCTCATAGATACAACAAAGAGTGAGGAAAACAGGGGTGCATCTAGGATTTTTTACAACCACGTCTGGAAATTTATTTTCCGGACACCCCTACCCTAAAAAAAGTTTTTTCTTTCCATGCTATTTTGGGAAATTTTAAACCTACTTTAAAAAGTTGTATACCTATTAAATCATCTATGCATGTAGAAATAATTATCCCAACCAGGTAATTAATGAGATAATTAATAATTTTAAAATAATTAGTCTTCAGCAGTGCAGACTACAGTTACAGAGAGCGTCCCCAATTGGTGAACACTTGTCTTTGCCGTTGAAAAAAATAACAACTAATAATTTTTGTGCAAAACCTTTTTGTTAAAGCTTTGCGCTTTCTATCCTTCAGTAGATGTCCAAATATTATTACAAACGTCCAAGAAAGATTTTTCTTTTTGCGACGGCGCAAAATTCCAGTCAAATCGAACAAAATCATCTTTTTTAAGAACCACTACCTAGGTCATCCAAAAAGAAATTACAGACTATTCCTTAACATCTTACTTATCTTCTTACCAAGAACCATAAAAAACATATTTTAATTATCTCAATAGCAACAAAAACATGGCAGCAATCAGAATCACAAAAGAGTAGGCCCTTTTTGCGAACGCTTTTTTTCCTTTTTTATAAAAAGAAGACATTGTAGCATCAAAATATTTTTACTTGAGAAAATTGGAAGAAAACACAAACAGAAAAAGAAGACACTGCATATGAGGCCATTCTACAAACAAAGTAAGATGAAAAGAAAAGAAAAATAGACAATCAGAAAAAAGTTTTCAAAAAGTGTTCGCCAATTTGGGGTCTGTTCGCCAATTGGGGGTTTGTTCGCCAATTGGGGGTTTGTTCGCCAATTGGGGGTTTGTTTGCCAATTGGGGGTTTGTTTGCCAATTGGGTAAGTGAGTGACTCCTAAGCTATTATTTTTATTAGATTTTTTTTTAAATAAAACAAAAAGACACAAAAAGAAAAGCTTCAATAATCAAGCAAAAAATTATAAAAATTTCAAGAGTCGTAGAAAAATACCATTTGAAAAATTCTATCCAGCACAATTTTTATTGTCTTCTTTTCTTCGAAAGAAATGCTTGTACAAAGCCAATTTCCAGAGTATGACATGTTAAAGATTTGAATAATGAATTTCTGCCCCTGGGATTCTTTGAAATTAGTGGAAACGTTGGTTAAATCTAAAAGTTTTCCATGATTTTTTACTCTGAAACTGGGTAAGAAAGAGTTACATGATGTTGAAAGGGTCATCAAAGTTATAATTGCAGAGAATTTGTGTGATTTCTATCTTGGGATAAGATTCAATTAGAATTTTTTTGTTTTCTTTCACCATGCTTGTACAACATTGGATTTTGTGAATGTTTCAGATCTTGATAAATACTTAATTGTTCATGTTTTACAGAGTCGTTTCATATTTAAATTTAAAAAAATTGAATTGATGTCAATTTTTTCTCTGAAAATCAGATGTGGCAATGCAGAAAAATTCTGGAAAATCAGAATTTATCAATAATTTCTTCTCAAAACATATATATATATAGCTTTTTCCTATAAAGAGCTCTCCTTCCTAAAAAAAAAAACCTGTCCTTTTTACTGCCTGCACATCTGCATGTATTTTTTGCACCCTTTGCGGCAGTCAAAATTACGTTTCAATGATAATATCATTTCAATCTGACAGGAATCTACTCCCTGCAAAAATTTATCCCTTTTAAAGTAGATCTTTACAGCTGAGATCAACATTGAAATTGACCGTGTTTTAAAACTTTTAATAAATTCTTTCACCTAGGTCACAACACTCGTCAACCATGCCAAAAAAAATCAAAATCCAAAACGCGGAAGATCCAAGAAAGCAACACAGCTGGTCAAAGCTATTGATATTGCAACTGGGCAACTTGTTGATGTTGGACAAAGTATTGCCAATGATTACCATGAAGTTCGAATTCCAATGTTGGAAGCCTGTAAAGAGGCAGAAGAAGCAGGTATTAAAAATGTATTTTAGACTTTTCTAATCAGTTCTTTTATTTGACTCCTTAATACCGTAGGACCCTATCTCCGTCATCCCCTTCATAATTCTGTTACCCCTATTTTAAAATGGCTCTTTTCTTTATTGCCAAGTTTTTTATTGTAGGTGGAAAAGTAAAATGTCAAAGTTGTAAATTTAACTGTCAGAGAGATTCAATTGATGTTAGCTGCCAAACAAAAGAAACGAAATCATGGTGATAGGCCATCTACAGTAATTGATAATTGATCTGTATATGAGCTTGTTTTTTTCATTCATAAACTGTTGGACGGAAAAACCAATATTTCATCTGTTGATTATTTAGAAAAACATACTCAAATGGATTATTCACGAAAGTCAATTCTTGCAAAATTTACTAAAATAGGCCATTCGCAGAAGTTTCTTCCTTTAAAGTAAAATCAGGTCATGTGCTTGTAGGCTATAAAAGTTATACAGTCAAAACCCTTTGATTGTTAAAGTTCTCTAATAGTCCTCAGGAAAGATGTGGATCTAATGTTAGAAATTATTAAGATGTAGTTAGGCGAGACAAATTTAATTTATTGTTCTACAGGCAGATCAACAGTTCCAAATGGGTCGGTCAGTCAATAATATTTCATATTTCAGGGTTGGTAAGACACTTGAAATAATTTCAACCTTAGGTTGAAATGATAAATTTCTTTCTGTTTGACAAATGAGATATAAATTGCAAATACTCTAATGCCTACATCTATAAAGTTTCGGCTTTAGTATGGAATAGATTTTCTGACTTAAAACAGGGTCTGTCGGGCCTGTAAAACAACAAATTAAATTTGTCTCACCTTAGGACTAGTTTTAAAAAGGGTTATTTTTTGTTTTGATTTTTAACATTGGATGTGGTTTGAAATTTTATTTTATTTTAAATATTTTATATACAATTTGTTAGATATGCACACTGCACAGTTTGCGCACAATCAAATATACTAAGTCATACACAGTACAGAAAACCGGTTTGGTACGGTATTTTTAATTATACTTTTATATTAAGAATTGAAGCTATAATTATTCTAATATAGCAAAATAGACATTTGTTCTGAATTTTTCCTTTTTTTTTAATTGAAGGGTGATATTATTGTGTCTAATATTTTACTTGTTTATCGTAATTTTATTCCTGTTGTGTTAAATGTTCTTATCCTTGTACTCTTTTAAGAGGCCTTTGTTGATAAATGTATTTTCATCAGTAATTGTAATGGTTACTTTGGAAGGAAGTCATTAAATGGGTCATAAAAATGGGAAAAGGTTTGATTTTCGAATCATTTTCCCATTATTTTCCCTAGAAAGCTATATTTCCTTTCCTCGCAATTTTTTTAGTAAATTGAATATAATTTTTCAGGAAAAGTTATGCATGATGCAGCAACAGAATTTGCATTAGATCCATGTACACCATCCAAAAGAGGAACTATGGTGAAATCAGCCAGGATATTACTTTCATCAGTCACAAGATTGTTATGTATTGCTGATATGGCTGATGTACATAGGCTTTTGGCTACCCTAAAGAAGGTTAGCATGCTCTTTTGTGTTTACGGAAATTTATAATATAGTGTATCGGAACTCTTATGGTCTAAAACAAATATCTCTATATACCAGACACTATTTTTTGGAACGAACGAATTTCAGTTAATTTAAATCTCTATAAAGCGGATATATACCCAGAGATACCTCTTTAAGACAGCTAATTTATTTTGCACCATTGTTGTAAGCTTCAGAGAGATTCTACTTGATCTAGTATCACAGTTTATTATGCAACAAATTAATGTTTTCATACTTAACCTAAAAATATAGCACCTCCCCATTCTTGCATCCAAATTATAGTGGAGTTTGTGACACTGAAGTTTTGATATGCATCATAAATTATAAAGTTGGTCTTGAAACTCTTAAAAGATATTCTTTTTCAAAATAAAAACTCATTTGTGTTTGAAGTTTTCTGATTTTCTTCAAGGTGGAGGAAAGGTTGAAGGAACTGGAAGCCACGGACACTGCAGATGATTTATTGAGTGCTTTCAAACATTATGGAAATGATTTGATGCAACTTGCAAAACTCACCGGTCTTCGCCAGGCAGTAAGCGTTTAAAATGTATTTTTATAAGAGGAATTGTTTATAGGTTCGAGCAACAAAAAACTGTATAGGAAAACTTATCTTTTTATAAATAAGATTTTAGAAATTTGTTACACCTCCTTCTGGTATTATGGTTACATCAGAGCTAGTATAGTCCATTCTCCTACACTGCACCGTCGCATTAAAGTGATTCGATTTCATTTGTAAGTTGGTTTCAAAACTTGCCATTCTGAGTATTAAGTGAAATAAGAAAAACAAGCTCTTCGGTAAAAATACCATCGTATACATTTGTGATAAAAATGTTTTTCTTATTTTCATTTGTAAGTCTTTCATTGAAAGCTTTCTTTCACAATCTTTTTCTCTCAGGATTTGAAAGATGCGAGGAGAAAAGATGAGATGGCTGCTGCACGTGCTACCTTGAAAAGGACCAGCAAAATGTTGTTGACGACATCTAAGGTAAACACCCAGCCAACACCCAACGTTATTCCAACATTGTTTCAACGTCCAAATAACAATCTAGCTTTGGAGCGACGTTGCTTTGGGGTTGAAATAACGTTCCGTGTCTGCAGGGAATAATGCTACCTCCTATCTATCGGTTTGTGTTTTTTTGTAATTGAATGAAAGTTCTCAAAACTGAAATAAATTCGAATGATGGTAAAAAATAGAGAAAATTGAACTAGATCATGAGTAACAAAAATAACTAGGTCTGGGGACAAAAAAAACTAGATCTAGGGGACTAGGATCAGTTAGGATGTGTCACCTGACCTTTAATTGTCTGACTAGGTATTACTTATTCATCAAAAAGGCAGTGCTGCAATGATTTTTAATAGTTTCTCCTATACTTAAAAACTTAACAATTTATTATTTTATATGTGGTTCGTTCCGTTATAAACACCTGTCACTGGAAATCTCTTTGTAATTGAGATATCAAAATTGGAATTTTTCCACTCGGGATACAAAATTCTATTGTTTTTTGTTCGCAAAATTAATGGAGATTAAAATTCAGTGTGGATATAAAAGTTTCTATTTTTTTTAAATTGGGACCGGGGGGGGGGGGGTCGTACAGTTATTATCCAAACACTATGACACTTAATACCGTGGTGGTATAGGAGCTAAAATTTGTAAAAACAGTTACACCACCTGAAGAACAGAAAAAGATGGA
>JAUJPO010035563.1:0-18822 GCA_032270745.1 Tiaropsis multicirrata | reverse complement strand
TCATGAGCCCCCCCCCCAAAAAAAAAAAAAAAAAAAAAAAAATGAAACCTTGATCAAAACAAATTTAGATCGTTTAAAAGATATCCATCAGGTGTAAAACGTTGTTTTAACGTCCAAGCATCGTTGTTCTAATGTCAGCATGTTATTTGGACGTTGAAAGAACATCATGTGTCTAACTGAAAAATACTAAATATGAATACTGCAATTTACCGATAACTCCTGGTTCTAGGTCAACAAAAACAGCTCTGGGAACGTGTTTGCCAGTACCAGTTTCACTGAAGAAAGTGTTAAAAGCATCCTTCCCCACACCAATTGATTTATCGGAAGGCATTTGACCATCAGGTTGGATTCCATGTTCCAAACAATACAATTCCCAACATGAATTACCGATTTGGACACCGGCTTGTCCAAGGTGAACTGAAATAATCTCTCTCTAAAATAAAGTAGCGTTGTCAGGTTACATTATTCGCTTTTCGCAATCTGGTTAATATTCATGATATATATTCCACTGATCCACTGCTGTTTTGAAAATACGATGGCTTTTGGGACCTTGACTGATATGATTATAACGGCGTTATATAAGATACCTTATTGTCACTAATTTTGGCGGTAATTTAATTTGGCGGATGACCGAAAAAGTTTTTTTAAAGGGGATTTAATTTGGCGGATGACCGAAAAAAGTTTTTTTAAAGGGGATTTAATTTGGCGGATGGACGAAAAAACTAAATTTGGCGGTTGCTGAAAGATTTAACCTTAAAATGGCGTAAAAGAGCGAAAAAACCTTTAAAGGGTTCATAATTTCAAAAAGTTTAATTTGGCGGGAATTTAATATGGCGGATGGCGGAAACTTAATTTGGCGGATTTTGGCCAAATCCGCCAAATTAGGTTCCCGCCAAAATTAGTGACCTTAAGGTAACTAGACACAGTTTTCATCCATAAGATATCAGAAAAGCTTCAAAACAAACGACCGTTTGAAAAACCGTAAAATCTACAAATTTTGCTGATCATCCTTAACGGCGTCGAGTTGATTAAAAACAAATCGTTGACAGTTATGAGATCAGATTTGGGTTATTTTCCCAAAACCAATTTAAAAAAGATTTATTTCACTTTCATTTGTGTGTCGGATGGAATTGACAATTTTTTAAACATATAATTCATTCTATCAATTCATCGTTGTTTGGTACAAAAGTCGCTTGAATAAAAGAGACAAATTTGTGTCTTGATGCTTCGATCTCCAAACTCGTTTAAGAGACTTTACCACGGAACAATTGAGCTCAAATTGGGAGACTTCATAAAACGAGAGTTACGAGTTGCGTTTTGCGAGTTGCAATTAAAATTGCGAAGTGCGAGTTGTTTTTGCGAGTTGCAAATAGATCTGCGAGTTGTGTGTTGCAGTTTGAAATCACGAGTTGCAATTTAAAATCACGAGTTGCAATTTAAAATGTTGAAAAATGTAATTGCGAGTTGCCCTATTTTTCATTTTTTACGATGATCGAATATAATTTTCTATTTCTCTACACATGAGTTAGGGCAACGAATAATCCAGCACAAATATAAAGGACTTTTATAGCTTCAATTTTGTCAAATGTTACTGTTATAAGTCGTCACTATTATAATGAAAAATCTATAAAGGAGAATAGTAGGGGAATTTCCTCCTCCTTTTGACTACAACTGCTTACCTTAAAATTGACCTACCACTAAGAGTCTATTAACAAAAACAAAACATCAAACAAGTAATTCCTCGTGTATGTAGTGCAAGCAAAAGCAAAGCAAAGAAAATTTATCCCCTCAAAACAGTGAAATTGCAGCAAACAAACTGTACGTAACTTGACCCAAGCAAAATAACTTCAAGCCATACAGACAAAAAAGTAATAGCTTCAAAGTTTATTCATTGAAATGTAGACATCTTTGCCCAGTCTGCGCGACTGCTCTCTTATTGACTGCCAAAACCCGCCAAATTAAGTTCCCGCCAAATTTAGTTTTTTCCGCCATCTGCCAAATTAAATTTCCGCCAAATTAAACTTTTTGAAAATATGAAATCTTTAAAGGTGTTTTTTTGCTATTTCTTTGCAAAATTAGTTCCTTTAAGGTAGTCAGAAAGACTTTTTTTCTATATCTATATTTCAATAAAAAAATTAATCTGTGCAAAACCTAACAAATTCTTGCTTTGACTCGAGAGAGAGATACAGTCTATAACCGCTTCGATCTTCTTAAATTCGAAATTTATATTTACCCTTGAGCCTTGGTCGAACTCACAAACTCATTCAGTATATTATCGTCAATCGTTTGTATATAATCATAGTACATGTACTAATAACCATATAATAACTGTTCGGGAGGGCATTACGGGAGAATAATGACCGATGTCAAAGAATTGCCCGAGCTTGCGAGGGCATTACATGACACCGATTGACGTCACTTTAAAGCAATCAGAGTTCGGCTTTGGCAAATTATAGAGTTCGGCCCTCTCGCACGGGTAATTATGATATAACCACCCTATTTTTTTTACAGAGAAATTAACAAAGAACCCTCAAACTCGTATAGATTCATAATTTAATGATTTAATCGCAACTCGTCGTGATTTTAAAATGTCAACTTACTTGTGATTTTAAAATTGCAACTCGCAACTCGCAGTTTTAATTGCAACACTTAACTCGCAATACGCAACACCACGCAACTCGCAGTTTATAAATCCTTCAAATTGGCAGCTTCACGACCTCTAAACACAGACGGAATAAAAGATTGAATATATTTTACGTTAAAAAACTTACCATCTTGTCTTGACAAACCCTTTCCGCAGCGACGTCTTTGAAAAATATTTCAGTCAGTTTTGATCAATCACAAAGACCTGAAATACAACTATAAAGAAATCAAAAATCAGTGCGTAAGTATAAACTAGGTCTTTGAATTTTCATCGTTTGGTAGGTTGATGGTTTCTATTTGAAAATTAACATGTCACGACATTAAGGTCGCTGTTGAGGTGGTACCGTTTTCACCACAAATTTTTTTGTTCTTTTATTTGCGACACCTCAGTTTTGTAAAAGGTAATTGTACTAAAGTATAAATGCTTTCTCCGCTGATAACTATTGTGGAATAAAATTTCTCGACTGAGTACTGTCCCACAAAGAAGTTAGTTTGATGGTCACGTGGGGCCTAACAAAAGGTTTTCATTAGATAGAGGAAAGGTTATAACTTAAGCTATAGCTTTTTAAACTCGGTTCAGTGTTTAGTATGTATTTTTGCCTTAAAAAAGCATATAACTTGGTAAACACCGGACCAAAGTTAAAAAGCTTATAGCTCAAAATTTTAAGTTAGACTTTCCTCTATCAAGGATTACATCAGGTCTTTTATCTACGATAAATGACCATATCAGTATACTCGATCAAACATCGAAATATTTTACATTATGTAATTTATTTGAAACAATACTAGTTATATCAACGGAAAATATTTCATTACAATTGAACCTTTCGTCACCATAACTTTACAGTACAATACCTATTACAAGACTGTGGTGTCGCAAAAAAAAAGAAGGTTATTACAGAAATTTGACAATTGGACACCTGGTATTAACTTATTGGACAAAACAATGTCGGACTAAATTATTAGTCGAACATAATTTTCGTCACCCACAAAGATTTTAGTCACTTTTGTCCAAAAAACGCAAATTTTAGCCTAAAAAACTTCGATAAGGTATTAACTTACCCTCACTGGTTTTTCAAATCAAAACGAAATGTAAATTTATCAAAACTTACCAAACTGATGAAAGGGCTTAGAACCAACTTTTCAAAACGTGTTTACGCAAAAAAAAAATTATAACTGGCGTCACATGAAAAGAAAATATATTGAAATAATTTTGTTTAGACGATTCTAGAATAATCTCGCTTTCATATATTGTCATTTGGGCGCCCTATTGTTGATAAAGACAAGAATAAAATGAAGTGTTGAGGGGGGAGGAAGACAGACAGGAACCTACCTAAGAAAAAGTATAGGCTTCACAGATATACTGTAAAGTTAACGCATAAGGGGCGGGGGGGGGGGCGGCTATAGTTGGGAAGTTGTTGAAACTATACGAATCAAAACTACTGTTACTTTCCACGAAATAATTCACAATTTTCGATTCCCGTTCAAATTTTTTTAGATTAAAATTTCTGTCCGTTTTACCCTGACGATTGAGGGTGCTTACGCGAAATTAAGTTCTGATTTAAAATCTTAAAATTCTTTATCATTTTTTATATAATAAGGGAATAAAATTCTATTAACATGATCTAAATAAAATGATCCAAAATAATTGGCTAAATAATATAATAATAAAAACTTAATAATAAACATAGTCCCTAACAATTCAGTGTCATCTTCGTCAAAATTGTTGAGTAATCTTTTTAGAAACTGAGATGAAAATACTATCAAATCTACAGAGTAGGAGAAAAATTAACTGTGAAGTAAATTATATGTAAAAAATAGGAAACTGGTTGGATAAAAATCATTCCGGACAGGAAACACGTTTTTGTAGCTCTGTCATTATGTTGGATTTGACCAGGTCCAGCTTACCAATGGCTTCGAACAGTTGTTTATTGGAGAGCTTATCAAAATCGAGTTCGTGGTGTTCCAACATTTCCATCAGAGTTTTCTTAGGTGGTGCTTTTTCGGGAGTCTGCATCGTGAAATCACACTTCAATGGTCCGTCAGCTACTTCTTCTTTTGCAGCATGTTCCTGGACAGGATTAACTTCGACTTCAGGTAATATTTTCTCTATCTCCTCAGGCGGTGTTAAGGGGTTCGGAATCTCACTTTTCTCCTCGGTCACAGGTGGCGTGCAGGGTACCACTTCTTCCGTCTCGCTTATAATTTCTTTTGGTTTTTCACTAAGGTCTATTTCCATTGCACATGAAATTGGCGGTTGCACTGACGGAGCATTACCTGAGATTTCATTACCTTTTTCGTTGAAGAGCGACGTGCGTTTGACTTCATCTTCTTGATGTCGCGAGGGAGTCAACAAAAGAGCAGCTTCTGCAACTAAAGAAGTTTCGTCCATAGTAGGAGTGGTCGAGTCTGGACATTTGTTAGATAGAAAAAAGTATAAGTCTTAAAACAAGCTTAAAATCACAAAGAACTAGATAAAGATTTTGATAAAAGATTCGCAATCATCTCTTGAATTGAAAGACTTATTTTTCTTGATTTTTATATCAAAGTAAAATATTGAACCTATTCACCAAGCTGAAAATTTAGCTGTCCCATAATCATATCGTACTCCCTGGGTTACTGGAGATAATATTGAGATAAATCTTTTTGTGAGCTACCCCCTAAGCGATTCCCTTGGAGTACCAGTCAAATCTTTCCTTCCAGCCGATTGGAGGATTCCGATCGTTTTCCGATTTCTTTCGGTATTACACGTCCCATAGCATAGGATATTATAGGAGTAAATTTCAGCTCGAATTGACAATTTCTGGGCTCTATCGGACTGCCCCAAAGCTTTTTGGACACACAAACACTCATACGAACATTGTCCGATTCTAGCTCAACTGAAGTTGAGGATGTATAATAGTGTAACTTCTGTAGACATTGACGGTTTATCTACGTCATAAATATATACATGAGAAATACATCAATAGGTCAACCCTAAAAAACTCTTCGTTTCCGCGTTACTGGGTGACGAAAATAATTGTTATAATTTTTCTAGGATGTGGTGGTGGTGTTTAATGGTGAAGACGATGCGTTTAAGTTTAAAAAACTTATTTTTGTTAAAGATGTTTTTGCTTGCTTTTTCAAAATTTCAGAAATTCTCAAACCTATTCTAAAGTTCATTATTTCTTTGCGGCCGGGTGACCTAAAACAAATTCTCACCAACCGGCCGGTAATGCGGAAACGAACATTGTTGGTTTTTACACAGCAATAATCGTGAATGAATTACTGAAAGGCCATTAATGCAGAAGATAATAGAGACAAAAAATAACATAACATACCTAGCAGCAAATCATTTGTCAGTTGACCAATCACTAATGGGGATTTGGGCGCCACTTTATCACGTGACAGCTGAGAAGTGAAAGTTCGAAGAGCACTGCGAACCGTCTTGACCTTTGGTGAGCGAATGGGAAGCGCTTCGATTTGATGTTCTGACAAAGCACTCAAGTCTCCCACTGTGTTGATGTTTTGAGCGCGTACCAGATGACCAAAGCCACGTGAAAAAGTGAGTGACGGGAGAACGCGTTCAATAGGTTCCGTACATTTGATAAGGTCAGGAAAGACAGCGGATTTGTTGTTATTGTTATTCGGTTCTTTTGTTTGCTCCTTACCTTTCTTCAACTTGGATTGTAAATGATCTCTTGACTAAATTGTTTAGAAGACAAGAATATCAGATAACTAAAATTATGATCAAATCTTCTAAGATACACTACTACCAAACATTTTCTTTTACTTCAAGAAAGTATTTTCAATCAAATGACATCTGGAGAGAGAGAGACATCTGGCTTCGGGTGACCGATTCTTTTGGAAATAAAAATTTGAGCCATTGACATATCTAGACCTATTTTTCGTACCTTTCTCTTTAATAAAGTATAGAAGGGTGAACGAGTCGTTTTGATAACTTCTTCTTCCTCGTCGGCTTCCGTAATTTTTTCCATTTGATCACAAGACAAGATGGTACCACTAGGTAGTTGGAATGATACACGTCTCTGAAGAATGAAATTGAAAGGGAAGAATGAGAATAAATCTATCTTCTTAAAACCTGGACAGATTGGGTTAGAGCAAGAATAACCCAAAGTGGTCTACACGTTTTTTTATATAAGAACAAACTATATAAGAACATAAGGCTTCGAGGGTCAAAAAATTAAGAACATGTTATGAAAATTTGAAGGCTTTGCAGACTCAAAAACATGCAATTTCTTAGGAAATTGCCCGAAAATACTCAAAAAGTACTGAAAATTAGAACATTTTAACACGTTGACTGCCAACTACGTATATATCCGACATGGGCTATACAGGAGGGCGAAGCCCTCCTGCCTTCTCTATTTTCAACTTGAAATATAGGGATATAGGGCTTTTTCGGAGCCATACGAAATAATAGAACGTTAATTATTAGGCGCTTATTAGAACATAAAGAAAAATGAAAAAAACATTGATGAAAATCGTGATAGCGATGAAGATTTTTAACATTTTAACATTTGAATTTTGATTGAGATGAAATAAATAAAAAGCTTCTCGTTAAACAAAACGCATTCAATTTTTCTACCGAAGCCAGAAATAAAAATCATAAAACGAAAGCTCGCAATTTCGATATAAGCGCCGCCCTCTTTTAAGCGCCGCACCTAAAAAGGCAAGGCAAAAAAATTATATTTGAGGAAATACGGTAAGGCTATACTGACCCTTTTGGTACTACGCATGCGTAAGAAACAATTTTAAGAATTTATATTATTCAGTCTAAATAATTTTTAAAATATATACTTCCTCCAGATTTGTATGAAAGACTAATGAATAAAATCAGTACTTCTCATTACTGTAGATCAGAATGTGTACAATAAATAATTTATCTTTGCCTAGCAACCAATTTGTTTTTAGTATAAATCTGTAAATTACTGTTTACATTAAAAAAATTATATATAGTATATATAATTATTGTCAACCAATTGAACCAGGGTTATTGGCCCAGCGCAGCGTAAGGGCCTTTAATCAGCCTTTTTCTGTGTGTCAGTGTGTCCGCGCACCTTTTTTTGCAGAAAAGGCGCTCCAACAATTATTTTTGCAAAACAAAAATCGTACATTTGAATTTTTGTGAAGTTGGCTCCTCAAACAACTTCAAGTTCATTCTTTCTTTATATGCTTGGCCACTATAAAACTAAAGAGCTTGAAAACTAGGTAGTTCGCTCGAACCACTTCTTTTTTTATCAAAACTGTACGCAGACAAGACCAGAAACAGAGAAAACAACTAGATTTACATTCTTTGTTGCAAACCATAATATTGTTCCTGGTAACCACACAAAACCCAGAGGGAAGCCATAATTGATTCGAAATTATCAACTGCATTTATTGCTGCAAACAATTACACACTGTTGCTGTTAGTCCAAAAGGTAAAACTATTATATTTTGCATTTTTGTTTATAATGGAAAGTGAATATTTTATCTTAGTCTGGACCCATACTCTACATTATATGCCATGTTGTAAACTATACACAATCCAACAAGAAGCCGTGAAAATTTTAGAGTATTGTTGTAGCTCAACAAATTACAAAAGAAAAAACCGTTAACTTTTCAAAACAATTCAAATAACGACCCACGACATGGCCCGGACGAGCCCGGAAATGTTCGGGGCGGACAAACTTAAGTCCTCATTTCAACCCGGACACGACGACGAAAATATGGCCTGCACATTTGGACCATGTTCGGACTACGTGCGGGTCATGTCCAGGGATTTTTCGATTCCTAAGTCTTTGAGTGGCCCGAAAATGTCCGGGCCATGCCGTGGGTCATTTCAAATATCGCACCACTCATTATATATAGACAAAAAGACTGTTTGACGTCATGCGTTTGTTTTTATAAACAATAGAACATGAACCCTGATTTGGAATCTCTGTCCCCTCCTGGTCTAGTACCGTAGTGTGTGAACATATAAACCAGACCCGATCAATCGAACAGTTTCGTTATCGAACTAATCAAACTTAATCGAACTAATTTTCATTTCAGCTAAAAATTGTGAGAGTTCGATTAGGTTCGATAAGTAATTGAACTTGAATTGGAGCTAAAATTGCGAGAGTTCGATTACCGAACTTATTTGAACTCTATTCGATGAACAAAGTTCAATTAAGTTCGACAGAGTTCGATACGACCCACGGCATGGCCCGGACATTTTCGGGCCACTCGAAGACTTAGAAATCAAAAAATCCCCGAACATGGTTTGGATGTGCGGGCCAAATTTTCGTCGTTCTGTCCGGGTTGAAATAAGGACTTCGGTTCGTCCGCCCCGAACATGGCCCGGACATCTCCGGGCCATGCCGTGGGTCGTAGTTCGATTAGTCCAATTAATCGGGTCGGTCGGTCGGTCGGTCGGTCGGTCGGTCATAGCTTTTTTTTATTTTTAGCATTTTTTAATCAAACTCTTGTTGTTCGATTAATTACTTCCCATAAAAGTATAAAACGTGTAAGTTTGCCAGATTTAAAATCTACTATCGTTATATTTTTCAGGTTGTGAGGAAGTTTGTTGGAGAATTTCAAACCCTTTCTGTTATTTACAAGCTACATATTATACCCAGGTTAGTACACATTTGAGAAACTTATACTTTACATAAATGTCCTAAGGATTGAAATGCTTTCTTTGTTTTCTTGATTTATACAGAAAATGTGGTGTGATATTTTTTTGTTTTATTATAAATAGATGGGTGCCTGTCATATTACCATCCTTTTTTCAGTTGGTATCCTAAAAGTATTGGTTATAGGACGTGATAAGTCTGAGTTGATCCTTGACTCAACCAATGCTTTAAGATATAACAACAATTTAAATTTTTGCCGTAAAATAATAAATAATATATATTTAAATTATAAAACTTTGTTTTGGAAAATTAATTACATTTGACACCCAATTAGCCACAGACTTTGTAACAATATTTTCTTCTGATTCCAGGTGTTACCTTAAATTTACCCTTATTAATTTGTTTTCTCTTTGTGATGTTTTTCATCTACCGCTTCAGGGATATGAGTAAATCTAAACCTACATATATATTAATAAACCTGCAGGGTGTCCTCAAAGGGAATTGAGAGAGGAAATGGGTTTTTACAAGAATCGCAAGGATTGGGTTGGTTGTTAAATCTTGAAACAATAACTTCTATTTTCTATTTTTAAAGAACGCTGCATCTCTATTATTTCAAATGACCAATGATGAAAGCATCCTGTAAAAACTACATTTCGTCTGGAAATTGAGTCAGCCTGTGTATCAATGATCTTTTTTTTCTTCTTTTTTTTAGATTACAAGACAAGGCTCTTCTCCGTGGAGGGCTACTGCATCGCATAATCAACATACAGGGCGGCAGAGCTCAATCGTGAAACTCATATAGTTAATTTATTGTACAAGTGTAAAAATTTTGAAATTGAATTCAACACTAATTTGAAATTGATTCGTCTAAATTATTCGTCACTGTTTTGAAATTGATTGTCCAAATTATTCGCCTTTTGACAGCCATGATATCCGTAGATGCTTACCGTATCTCAATAGGCAATTTTAATGGTACCCGTCAACTAGACCTCCGTTCCATATATCGCCACCTAGTTTTGACGACGTTTTTTTCCAGCCATGGTTTTTCCGGATTTTTGAAACCGAGTCGATTCCTATCCGTAGCTCTTTATTTAAGCACTATACTAATAACCTACGGTGATATTGAAACAAACCCCGGGCCTGTAAATTTACGTAATGTAGTCCAGGCATCATTTCATCAAGAGAATGAAAACATTTTCGGTCCTCAAGCCGGCACCCAATGTATGTACATGTCAACTTCAGCAATATTGTATTCTCATTTAAAAATACTAAGAGACTGGGAAAAGTCTGATCTTGATATTATACTTAGATTAGGCAACGAACTATATCGAGGTCTTGGTTACATTGACGAATACCTAGATTTGACAGACCTGCCGGCTCAATTAACCATCGAGCAAAGTGTTATTGAGTTTCAACGAACTTCCATAACTGTGTCAATATTGAATTTGGGTAGTAGAGATTTTTTGAATCCTCCCCCTACTTATAGCTGTGGTATCTTTTTGGCTTGCGGTAACGGAACGGCGTTTCTATTTAATCAAGGTCTTTTTTATGTGTTCGATTCCCACAGCCGTAATGTAGGTGGTATGTGTGCCGATATAACCTCGGGGACAGCGGTACTGATCGCGTTTGATACTAAAAGTGACCTAGAAGAATATCTAAAAATATTTTACTTAGAACAGTTTCAGAACGTAGAAGTTGCTTTTGAAGTTCAGTATACAAAAAATGTGATTTCGGATAATTCGTTTAACGCTTTTAAAAACAAACTCCGTAGTTTCGGATACTTGGAAAAGAAGAAACTAAGTTACATGTCCAGTTCCGATAACGAGGAACAAGGCCCATCTAAGAAATGTAAGCTTACATCAGAGGTCGGTGAATTATGTCCTGCCAGACTGTCAACAATCGACTTCTCCTTAAGAAAAATTACAACTAAGAAAAATTCAGAGCAAGACAGTATAACTAAGCGTAAAGGACGAGATAATCTAACAGAGCAACAAAAACATGAAAAACGAGAAAAAGATCGATTGCGAAAGGCTAGCACTCGAGCTAATCTGACAGAGCAGCAAAAAAGTGACATGCAGGGAAAAAATCGATCACGAATGTCTGAAACTCGGGCTAATCTGACAGAGAATCAGAGGCGCGAAAAAAGATTTCGAAATCGTATGCAACAAGTTAAGACTCGCGCCAACCTTACAGAACAAGAAAAGGGTAAAAAAAGGAAAAATAATCAGATCCGAATGGCACAGACGCGAGCTAATATGACAATGGAACAAAAGCACCAGTTAAGAGAAAAAGATAGATCCAGCAAAAAAAATATGACCAAAACAACCGATAGTATTCGTGTTATAACCTTTAAAAAAGAAATCCGAAAAGGTCCATTCTATATTTGCGTAATTTGTAACAGACTACTTTACAGAGTATCTGTCGTTTTATTTGACGAGAATAGATATCTTGGGGTCGACGATGAAGTCTTGTGTTACCGTGTTTTCAGTTTTGACAACAAAGAATATATTTGCAACACGTGTCACAAAAGTCTACTCAAAAAGAAAGTTCCATGTCAAGCAGTTGCTAATGACTTGCAGATTAGAAATTTACCAGAAAGGTTTTCGGACATACGAAGATTAGAAAAGATTATTATTGCAAAACGTCTATTATTTAAAAAAAATTACAATTAAGAGTAAAGGACAAGCACCAAAAATGAAAGGAGCTATTTGTAACGTTCCAATAAAAGTGGACGATATATGCAATATCTTACCTCGTGGAATGGACAATAATGGCGTAGTTCGAGTTGCTTTGAAAAAAAAAATGAGTTTTAAATCAAATGTTTTCTTCGAACCTGTTAGACCATATT
Source organism: Tiaropsis multicirrata (assembly GCA_032270745.1). Lineage (NCBI taxonomy): Eukaryota > Metazoa > Cnidaria > Hydrozoa > Leptothecata > Tiaropsidae > Tiaropsis > Tiaropsis multicirrata. The sequence goes on along the minus strand of JAUJPO010035563.1, from coordinate 6,735 downwards.
TTATAAGGGAAGTTCTCACTTACTTAAAAAACAATAACCCTTTATATGCAGACATTGAAATCAATATAGATTCTATACCGACATGTTGGATAGAGTCTATTAATAATAACGATGATGAAGTTGAAAATAACGAAATTAGTTTTGTCAGCGAAGATAATATCGGGCAAGTAAAAACTGTTGAAAAAAATGACGAAGAAGAAGACGATAACCCTTTAGACCATTTGCGTGTTCCCGCTTCTGAAACAGTTTTCGTTCCTGAGTTAGCTTATGACATTGTTGACGACTCTAACGTTACTATTGCGCCCGGACAAGACAGAAAACCGTTGCCCATAATTTGCGATAAAGATTGCGAAATGCTAGCACATCCTCATTTATTTCCAACCGGAAAATTTGGATATGGACATGAAAGAGATGTTAAGTTAAGTCCATGTAGATATTTTAATCAGCGATTATTGAGCCATACTCAAAAGTTCTCTTCTGATAGTGACTATATATTCTACGCGCAATCTTTAATGCAGCACTTAAACTTAAACAATAGTATCAACATGGCGTTGAAAAAGATCCAAACAGAGGGATTGACTGCTGGTCGGCTATCACAAAATTTTAAGGAAACTATTTCCAACCTTGTTGCTAATGACAACGCGTACAGCTTCATGAAAAATTTGAAAGGGACGCCTGCTTATTGGAAAAAATTTCTTTACGAGGTTCTTGCAATGGTAAAACAATTAGGCTTGCCAACTTTTTTCCATACTTTATCCTGTGCTGACTTAAAATGGCCGGAATTAGTTGAAATAATTCAAAAAATAAAAGGGGTAGAAATGACTGAAGAGCAAATAAGTAACTTAAGTCATATGGAAAGAACACAAATTCTACAATCTAATCCTGTGGTATTAGCAAGACATTTCCAATATCGACTTGAATGTTTTTTCAAACATATTATTGGCAAAGGAGCATTAGGAGGAAAGCTTAAACATCATGCCATCAGAATAGAATTTCAAGCTCGAGGTAGCGCTCATGCGCACTGTCTTTTATGGATCGAAAATGCCCCTACTTTATCTTGTGAAACAGTTGCCGAATACATTGAATATATTGATAAAATTGTCAAATGCGACCTTCACGAATAGCGAAATGTATAATTTGGTAAAAACATATCAAGTACATCGACACTCAAAATCTTGCCGCCCGTTTAAAAATCAGCCGTGTAGATACCAATTTGGTAAGTTTTTTACGTGTGCCTACATTTCCAAATCCGAAGACGAATCAACACAAGCAATGAAACAAGCCGCGAAAGAAGCTTTAGACTCGAACCAATCTTTGCGAGAAAAAATGAAATCGATATCAAGAGCTTATAGAACGCATAGAGAAATGTCCATTCAAGAAGCTGTTTCAATTGTACTTCCGGAAATTTGGCTTAGGAAAACGTCTCCAGGAGTTGTTTTTGCGAATAGTAATTTGCCCGAAAACCGCTATCGTGTATGTAAAAGTCAAGAGGAAATTTCAAATATGGATGAAGATGATACAAATGTTTTCAAGAAAAACATGCTTGATCGGTATTTAGATAGACCAACTACAACTTATAGCAATGGTAGATTTGCTGCATTAGATCGCTTATGCTACGCAGAGTTTTTAGCAAATTACTGTTTGGAGTCTAGAAATAAAGAAGAGGAAAACGATTATCAACCAGAAGTCCTCGAAGAATTAGATCAATCAGATTTAGTAAATCAACGCCTACCACCTTCCTTTCCCTTAATGTCAAATAGAAAAGAACGATTGAAATTGCGAAAAACGAAATGTGTTCTGAGATATCATGTACCAAGCAAAGAGAAAAAACCAGAACAATACGCGCACCATTTGCTTTTTATGTTTTGGCCGTTCAGAGATGAAGAAGAACTCAAAAGTCCTTCTGGAACATACACAGAACAATTATTATCATTAGGAATTTTAGAGGAAGTAAATAGAAACAGAGCAATTTTTGAGCCTTTTGCCGATATTGTGGATGAAGCAATGTTGAATTTTCATGAGAATCAAAGAGGCTTTGACATTTACGGCGAACAAGAAAACGACGAGGTTAGAGAGGATGGGATGAATAATGCCAGTGAAGAAGAAACAGATGGTGAAGGTGAAAATGAAAATTATTATCGTGGAGGTGCTTCCGTGCAGACAATCGAGCCATTAATATCTGATGAGGAATTAAGTTTAAGAATTCGATCGCTCAATGAAAAACAGAGAGAGGTTTTTGATTTCATAGTCCGTTGGAGTAGAAGATCATCTCAACAATTAAGAACAAATAGAATCGAAAAACCAGCCCCTTTCCATATCTTTTTAACAGGTAGTGCAGGTTGCGGAAAATCGTATACTCTGAACACAATCAGGTTTTATCTACAGAAGGCTTTAACATACGGGGCAAGAGATGTATCAAAAGAGAGATTACTTGTCATGGCACCAACTGGCGTTGCAGCAGTAAATGTAAATGGTTCCACTCTTAACTCCGTATTTAGTATGCCTCCTGGTCACGAATACTCTAAACATATTCCTAATCTTGCTGACCAATCCAGGTCAAATCTCAGAGAACGTCTTTCAGAATTGCAAGTTATCATTCTTGACGAAATTTCGATGGTGTCGAAATACCGTTTGCTTCATATTCATCAACGACTTTGTGATATCTTTGGATCTGATAAAGATGTTCCTTTTGCAGGTATTTCAGTTATTACTTGTGGAGATTTTTATCAATTGCCTCCCATTCATGGCGGACCAATATTTTCACTTTTCCCGGAACCATTGCTAAATATTGATCATTGTTGGAGAAACTTCAAAATAGTTGAGCTTACTGAAGTCATGAGGCAAAGAGGTGATCAGGTGTTTATTGACCTTTTAAACAATATCAGAGTTGGTACTATTGAGGAATGTGACACGAAAGTCCTTGCTCAAAGAGTTATCACCGAAGACCATCCTAACTATCCAAAAGAAGCTGTTCATTTGTGGGCAGAAAATAAACCAGTTGATGCTCATAATAGAATGAAATTGGATGAACTTCCTGGTCAAGAACAAAGTGTTGTGTCGCTCGATAAGTTCCCAAAAAACACCAGCAGTACAGATATCAATGGCGTTTATAAGAAAAGTCAAATGCAAACAGGAGGCCTAGCAAATAAATTTGTTTTTAAGCTTGGTGCAAAAGTAATGGTAACATCGAATATTGACGTTGAAGATAAACTTTGCAATGGTCAAATCGGAATTATTGAACACATAAAGTTCAATCTTGAAGGAAAAGTTAAACGCATTTATTTGAAAATGCAAAGCGATGATATTGGTGTCAAAGCAAAGAATAACGATACTTATGGACGAGCGAACAATCTGGTTCCAATAGAGCGAATAGAAAAAGAGTTTGGAGTTAAAACATCCAGGCCATATCCTTCTGTTAAACGGATTCAATTTCCATTGATGCTTTCATGGGCGTGCACTGTTCATAAAGTACAAGGTAAAACATTCTCTCAAATTGTTTTCAACGTCAATTTATTCGGCCAAAGAAGTTTCAAGCCTGGTCAAGCTTATGTTGCTTTAAGTCGTGTTACTTCATTACAAGGTCTATACTTAATGGGAGAATTTAACTCAAAGGTTATAAAATATGATGAAAGGGCTGCAGAGGAATACAATTACTTGAGAGAAAAGTTGAATTTTGGAAGTGAATTTAACCTCGAAAGGAATGACGATGATGTCATCGTATCACTCTTAAATGTTCGATCGCTTAGAAAACACGCTGCTGATATAAGATCCGACAAAATACTCAGTGAGAGTTGCTTTATATGCATGACGGAAACTCAACTAACAGACCAGTCTAGCACCGACGAAATTAAAAGTATACTGGAAACGTTTTCTCTATACACTAATAATATAGCTGACCACCCATATTCGAATACCGCTGTTGCTTACAACGAACAAATAGAAATACTAGATACTTTTAACTTACCTGGAGCGACGCGATATACTATCAATCATTGTTTATTACCTTTTCCTTTAAACGTCATCCTTCTTTACCGTCAACAGAATCTTGAAAATGCTCATTTTTTATTCATGATTCAACATTTACAAGGAACTGTCGACAAAGTTCATATTATCCTTGGAGACTTCAACAAGAACTATTTCACAGAAGAATCTGAATTCTTAAGAACTTATTTACAAGAGTACGAAATGATTGTCAATGAACCTACGCATATTTCTGGCTCATTAATCGACCATGTTTATATTCATAAAGACTTAAAAAGAAAAATGGAAATTAATACTTCTATTCACAGTGTCTACTACTCCGATCATGAAGCAATCAATATCAAATTTAGAACGAAATTTTAGGAAACTTTTCCCATTTTAATTAGACAACTTATCGCGTTATTATCCAGTCTATCAAAAACAGATCAGCAAAGCCTCTTCCTGGGGGCTAGGTGGTCTCCAGCAGCGCCTTCTGCGCTTTGAAGCTGATAGAGCGAGGAAGTTACGCAAGAGGATATTCAGGACCTTATAGACGCGTGCGTATAAAATTTAGTTTACTACACGTTTTGTTTATACGAATTATGTATGTACCGCCCTCTACCTATACGCCCCATACGCACGCCTCTAACTAAGGTCCTAATTTTATCCTCTTCTGTAACCCTCGCTAATATGCTTATAAAATGTATTATCAAATCAAAACTCTTTAAAACACTTTCTAACTACTTCAAGACTGTCTTTAAAGAATTTGGATTCTCAGCAGGTGCCCAATTAAAAATATTAGGGGGTTTGTTGAAACACTTTCTAGATCATTTTACGTGTATACTTCAAAAAAGAAATTTGATTCGAGAAAATTGCTAAATTTTATAAATAAAATTTCAAGATTATTTTACATGTACCTAAAAATTTATATATTTTTTTGAATTTGGACACCACAATAACAAATGGCATAACCCCCTGAAATGATTTCGATGTACCCATTGAAGAAGACGTGACCCCCCGCAGATTTTCGGAAGAAATTTCATGTTTGGTCCCGCAAATATGCTCCTTTTCGAAGAAACTCTCTCAAGCTGAATGAACCCAAAAGTGATGGCTCAAAAAACATCTAACAAATCTGGTAATTATCTTTTAATCCTTATCTTCCACGATAACAAACTAAACTAGACATTACCTAACAAACATAATGATCATTCTCTGGCATTCAGTTTTGAAACAACTTTTAAATATGAGCTGGAATGCTCGTAAAACCATCTTCCATTCTACACACGTGAAAGCTGGAACTTTGATGAACAGTTGAAAGTGATTTATTTCTTTGATGACGAATTGTTTTTTTTTCATAACTTTAGATACTCCAGGGTCAAGTAAAAGTCAGGACAATGATTCATTTCCAAGCTCAACCAATCAAGCAACAGGTACGAAAATATTTACATTTTTGTTTGTCCTCCTTCAGATTAAGGTTCTTTTTGTTGGAAAAACCAGATTATTTTCAAGTTTAAGGCCCTCTAACATCCATGGTCCTTAAGTTGGGCCTCCAATTATTTTTGATTAAATAACATTGTGCGAAGGGAAAATATTTTGACAACTTGGAATCTCAAAAAATTGTTTCATATGGACGTTGTAACTAATGCTTTTGAGCAAATTTGGAAATTTCTAATCGCAATCTTCTTGACTAAAAATAAAATTGGGCCAAACCTCAAAGTCTGGAGGCTTTACTCCAGACCATTGATCAAAATTCATACCCAAACATCTAGACAACCTGGCAAAACCCAAGTCCCAACCTTTGTGTTCATATATGATAATACCCATTGCATTTGGATCCCATATACCAAATAGCGTGACTCGTACCAAATAGCGAGATTCTTTTACTGATTGAATTAAGTCCTTTAAACCAACAGGAGAGTAATTCGAGTGGTGGTAAATAAAAGGAGCACATTATTTTGATTTTGTTAACTGTGAAATTTCTGTTTAGATGATGAATCTATGGTAGCCTTTGTTCACCGAGTAACACCATGGCAACGGAGTCCTTCCAAGAATATACAGTACTTCAATATGGATCTCCAAACTCAACAGGAAACTATCAGAGGTGTTGCCTTCAAAAAGGACCTCAAAGCCACTTTTGACAATGCAGGCAAAAACAAAATTCCCTTACAGATCTGTGGATTCAAGAGAAAAGCTGATCACTTCAACCAGTCTCTTCAGAACGTAGAGATTCACTCAAAAACATCTGTTACCCTTCTTTCCCCGAAGATTGTGGACTTTAACCATGATCCAAAGAAACCAACGGAAGCTGCTAAAATGGTTTCTGTTAAAGACGTGCTGGAAAAAGGGTAAGGACATTTTTTATCACAACTTGATTATAATCATTTTTAGACCTGATGTGGTACATTATGCTAAAACTTTAGCTAGCAGAATTTTTGGCGAAATATGTGCTTTTGAAAATCCTGTAAATCCTTCGCTAAAGTTTATGCTCACGAAAGATCTTCGAAATATTGGGCTATTCCAGAATTTGTCAGTTAATGGGTGTGGCGGGATACAATAAATTTGAGACGTTTGTAACGATATGATTGACAGGTTCAAACTATTGAATTGAAAAGTAAATAATGACAAGGATTGACTATTTGAAATTTTGAAAATTTAATTTATAAAATACTTAAACTGAAAATGACGCAAATTAAAACTAAGAAAAATGTGAATGAACAAACAGAAAATGAGCAAAATGAGACGCACAAAGAAAAATGACACATGAACTCACAAGAA
>JAUJPO010035562.1:0-33946 GCA_032270745.1 Tiaropsis multicirrata | reverse complement strand
TTAAAGTACAAAATTTTCTGACCTAAATACATTTTAATGACATTCAAACAAGCATTTTTCTTAAAATTATGTAGGTTTGAATTGAAAATGAAAAGCTTTTGCTTTTGTTGAACCAATTTTATGTTGAAATGATTTATATTTTAACAAAATTTAAATAAGAAAATGGAATGGCATGTAAAAATATTAGGTATATACATCAAAATATTAAGTAAACAAAGTTGATGTTTTCAAGTTCGAAATTTACACGTGGTTCATAGATTAATTTCCATAAAACGTTTGACCTAGGTTCCATATTTTTGTTGTCACTACTTTAAAAACACCCCCTTTTGACAACCAATTTTAAAAGTAGCTTGAAATAAATGTTAAAAATTAAAAAAAAAAATTACCATCATTTGAGTAACGTTAAGGTCCACAATATCTTATAGTTCAATATTTTTAAATTATTTTCATTTGCCCAGTGGTATTCCAATTTTTTTTCAAAATCACTCTACCAGAAGACATCAAACATCAAAATGGCCTTTCTTTATCACAGTATAAAAAAAGCCATCAACAACTAAGTCGACTTTTTTACAAGACAAGACAGCTCAAAAACGCTAAGAACTAACACATCAATTTTACAAAAGAAAGCTTGCAAAATGATATTATGTATTATGGCACAATGAGAGAAAGAGGGGCTCTTTTGCCTATTGTATTACAACTTACATTTATTTCTCTTTATTTGTAAGGCTCACTCACGCCACTAGAGTGTATAATTTTTCATTTATTAAAGTTAAGCCACTATAAAATTAAGAATTAGTGGGGGGGGGGGTGCTTTTTTTAGTTTCAATCTTAACTGGTGTCTAATTTGGTTGGTTAGGTGAAGCTAATTACATTTCCTTTTCATTCAACGAAATAATTTTTTTAAATTTCCTAACATAGTGATTTTATGGTATCTATTTCTTCATAGACCACCAATTCTATGATTCGGTTTTTTATAATGGTTTTATTGATATGGCTTTTTTTCTTTTATTGATTTCGTTTTTTATTTTAATGTGATACTCTTATAATTCAATATTGGTTTTACACTTTGATATAGTTTTGAAGGCCTGGAATTGAAAGTGCCAAATATTTTCATTTATATTTAGGGACAGTTTTAATTTAGTATTATATTTAAGTCTAGTTAATTGCCATTCTTTGCCACGGTAAGTCATGTGACATACTTTTCAACCAATTAGATTTAATCATTTCGAGGGGAAAACAAACACTATGGTTTAACTCACTAAAAGATTTTGTTTACTGATAACACATAATTAATCTTTAGTAAGTGTTCTGTTTCCCCCCAACCGTGACGTGCTCTTAAATCCATATTTTTGTTACTGACAAAAGCCAGATGCACTGTAAGGGTAGAAATTTGGGAAAATTTAGAAATTAATTGCTAAAACTGGGCGAAATGATCGACAAATGCATTGTAAGGGTCGGTTTATCGTTAAATTTTGCATTGTACTGTAAGGGTCCAATTTTTGGCCACACGTCGCCGTTTTTAAATATTTTTGTTATTAGAACACTGTAATGACATTAATTCTTAATTTTACTAAAAACGTTCAAAGCATCATGATCTTATAAGATTTGAAAAATGTGTTCTTTTCAAGTCAGCAAGTGGAATGCCATTTCAACCAAAACCATTCAAACAGAGGGTTGATAATTATTAGTTCGCTTTTTTATATAAGAACACAATGTTTCAAAGGCCAAAAAAGTTAAGAACATTTTAAGCCTTCTGATGAAAACTCTGAAGAGAATTGCTTAAAAACAACTAAAATAGCTCTTTGAACATTTAGTCTGGACCCATACTCTACATTCTATATTAACTACCCAAACCAACAAGATGCCATGAAAATTGTAGAGTATGGTTGTAGCTCAACAATTCAAATTACAAAATAAAAAACCGTTAACTTTTCAAAACAATTCAAATCTCGCGCCACTCATTATAAACAAAAAGACTGTTTGAAGTCATACGTTTGTTTATTTTTTTAAACAATAGAGCGGGAACTAATCAAAATGCGCACTCTGATTTGGAATCTCTGTATGGCATTTACACACAGGAGCAACACTAACAATACTAGACGGGTTCCCATCTTCAACACATTATGGACATTTTAAGACTTGAAATTCAGAAAAGCTAAGACCATTGGAAGAGTTCATTCACAGTCATATGGTTCTAATAACAAAAACATGTTTTCTTAAAGTTAAAGGGGATTAAACCCTTGATTCATTACTGCATTGTTTCTTTTCGCTGCATTGATGTTGAAAGAGCGAGCCCTATTGGTCGTTCTGTATTTCGCAATTTTTATGATTTATTAAATTTTGACTTTCAAATAAAAATCAAAAAACGGATTGTTTATATTATGGCTTACAGAGATTTATAAGACAACCATTCATATGGAGCTTAAGCTCAAAATGAAATGTCATTTTGAAAGTTATTAATTTTGATTGTTAAAGCATTGTGGGGCCTCCTGTATCATTCAGCATCTCATCTTCCAAAAACGTTTCGCAGGTCCTGAGATGACTTTTAACAATTTCTCAAGAGAATGTTTTGTTCAATGTTTTCATCGATTTTATGCTCTTTTGAAAATTGAAAATTTGTTTTTTGTTAATAATTTTTTATTTTATTTACTGATATACCAAAATTTAAGTTAGTCTTCCTCTAGATGTTGAGAAAAAAAATTTACGGTAAAATGTATTTTCATTCACCCACAATTCTGCATAAAACTTGTATACTTTTTTCTGAGTCACCTGGTAGATATTTCCTCTAGTCAAGCATTGAGTCTAACCTGGTAAAAATCAAATGTAGCATTTTTTATTTCTGATTCATAACAACCTGTGTTTTTAAGTATAAGATCCATTACATTCCCAGAATGCTTTGAATGTGGAAGCATGCATCACAATTTTAGGGATATGGATAAGTGAGGTTTTGTTTTCAATTGTAAACGGAAGTATTTAATGTAACCCTCCCCCTATTTAATAACATTGACACTTTACAAAAAACTTCCGGGCCGGAAAAAACAAGATGACGTCATTGCAGTAGGACCCGCTAGGGATGTTCTACAATAATTATAAATTAATGACGTGTCATGGAAGAATGTGTTCAAATTAAAATTAAACATCAATTAATGAGGCCCTCCTAATCACTCCTCAATTCGCGCATTCACAGAATCCTTATCCAAAATTCACATTCCCAGTTTTTCAAAATCGGGGAAATCAGGGAAAACTTCACGTATCAAAAATTTTTCACGCATCACGTAGGCAACCTAATTCACGGAACGTGTTCTTAACGTGTTCTTAATTTTTTGACCTCGAAGCCTTATGTTCTTATATACTTTGTTCTTATAAAAAAACGTGTATAATACAGATCTTTCATGAACTATTTTTATACTGCTTCTATTTTCATATCCTTTTGCCAAAGAATTCAATAATACCAGATTATAAAAGTCAAGCAGTCATGCAGTGCTCTAAAGGTGTTAATAGAATCCAATAAAATACTTATTCTATTTAAAAAGCTATTTTTTTTTATCTTGGACTTTTCTTTTAGAAAATGTCATCCTATTGTTTGGAATTTCTACTTTTTTTATTAGAACTACCGTTGGAAAGAGCATAAAGTTTGAGAGTTTCGCAGCAAAACTTCAGATTTATTTTTTTCAAAAAAATGTGCGCACGTCTTTGGTAAGAGAACTTCGGTTTTGAGAGCCTGGATCCAGCCCAATGGAATATTTTTTTACATAACGGTAATACATGTTTTTTTTATAAGAATGTCCTAAGAATAATGCCATCTTAAAATTTCTTCAAGGTCAAATTTTAATTGGGAAATTACTCCAGAATACATTTAATAGACTCTCAATAATCTTTTCAAGTTGATTCTAATGGCTTATTTCTTCTTCTCTTTAAATTAAAGGGTTTTTATATCACTCATTTAGCATTATTCAGACTGAGGCTGAAAAAAACTTGTAGAAAGTGTTAAGAATATCTTAGGGATGATTTCGACTAAAAATTTAAGAATATTCATCATGAAACCAAAAAACACTATTCTTATAATGTATGCGTGACTGTATTACTTTATCATTATTATGGTTATCGTCAACCAATCATATTACAATGTTCAAGGGCTTTAGAGCCAATCAAACTTCGTCTTAACAACACGCGACAGGGGACTGGCGCCAAGACCTATTTTTTTAACAATATTTTTGAAATCGAAATCATTCATTTAAGTTTAGTTACAATTTTAAAATGGATGTATATTGACTCAGAAATGTATTTTATTGAATACATTCAATTTGTAAATTAATGAGCCACACTATAGTAATGTGACACGCCCCCTTTTTTTTTTAGAAAAATTATTTCATGTCAAACGTTTTCCGTGTAAATGATAAAATTTTCCTTGATATACACAACAATGAAACACAATTGTTGACAAATTTTCCTTGAAAAATACATTACAAACAAAATGTCCCCTTGAAAGATACAAAAATATAGGATATATTTTCCATGTTAAATACAACAATGCACCACAAATCTTCCCTTGTAAAATACAAAATAAACGACAAAGTTTGCTTCTAAAACGCAATAATGAATGACAAATTCTCCTTGAAATACAATAATGCAAAAAATTTTCCTTGAAAAATTCAATAATAAACATTTTAGTTAGCACGAATTTTTTTTTCTTCCCTTGTAGCTCTAAATTATAAAACAAAAATAAAATTTAGCCACCCACCCAAGTTTTCTACACCAGATTAACTCCAACTCACGACGAAAAATACAAATAACGAAGACAAGTCCACACTGTCTTACTATGGCAAATTTCCCGTATCCCTTGTTAATTTTGGTTACATTCAAACTTGTTTACATGATACTGATTTTGACAATGGCATTTTTTAAGGATTGGAATCAAATTTTGCCAGAAACTTTTATTCGATAGAAGTCGTCATTTAACTCGACAAGTTCTATAACAACTCTATATTTTGCGATATTTTTTTATTTTTTATATTATATAATAATATGTTTTGTGAGTATGTATTGTAGGCTCGTTACAAGCTACCTCGATGAGTTCCAGAAATGAGAGCTGTCGAGTGTATGTGTAGGCCCTACCTAGAAAACCCGATCCTGAACTTTGCCATATTTTCCAAGTACACGAGTAAGCCAATGGGCTTTTCAAGAAAAAATGTACATCGACTGATGAGGATATTAACAGGATTTTCGAACGTTTCCCCTCGGATTTCCAATTAAAAAAGCAAATACCCCCTTGGATTTACCACCTCGGATGTCCACTCAATCTCCCCACATTTTGGTTCACCCTCGGAAATGCACATTTTATGAGCTGACCCCTCGAACATAAATCAATATCTTCAACAGTGGGTTTACAATCCTGTCTGGAAAAGTCCAATCAATATTTTTGTTTGACGACGATGATAATCATTTGTTTATCTTTAATGAAGATGAGGGTGTAATTGAAAGAATAATGTTATTACCTTTCTATCGTCTTTGTCTGTCAGTGATTTGGATTCAATGTTCGTTTTCGTTATCGTTGAAGTTGTATTGAGGTCGTTCATCTCTTTATTTGTTTCCAATTCTGCACTGACGATGGTATTCAATCCTGTGATTGGTTGATCTGATGGTGATGATGACGTGTTCGATTTTAATTGGATGATACCATTGTTAATCATCTTCTTGTTGGCTAATGGTGATTGCTGTTCATTGTCTTCTTGTATCATGTGACCATTTAGTTGTGATGCCAGTGTGGTGCCATTCAGCAATGTCTGAAATTATTTTTTCAAAAAAATGAAAAAATTAAATTAAACCGAATTTCATGCGGTCCGACCTACAGTATGTGCGGACAGTAAAGGTAGGTTTTCAAGGTCCTAACAAAAACCAAGTACAATGATTAAGTTAAATCGAAATTTTATGGAAAGCTTGAAAACTTTTTTCCCCTTTCTTTCGTAGTTAATTCGAAATTTTTGTCTAAATTTACTTAGAAACAGGGCATAGAAAAAAGGGTGTGTTTGAAAAATGGTGGCTTCCGTCCTACACTAAAAAGTAAAAATTGCTCTATGTAGAAACCAGGACAGTATCACTTATTTACTATTTGTTTCTTTAGCATCATCCTGGTTTCTACACATAATTAGTTTTTAGTGACAATCTTTTTGCAACAGACTTTAGTTTCAGAAGGAATGACCATTTTTCAAACAGACCCAGTAATATGCCAAAGAAAGTTTGGCTAATTTCCAACCAAAAACAAAACATCTCATAGGAAACAGTCAGGAGATTGTTATTCTTGAGTGAGGTATATTATAGTAAACTTATAGATGCCAGGTTTAATGAGTTAGCCTGTTCAATTTTCTATTAAAGCCTCCGCAAACTGGCCAACATTTCCACCAAAATTCGCATGTTAATGGGATGTTTCTCGGTTTTGAAAAAAACAGGTCAACGCAAATCGTTTGTTGACCTAAAAAGCCAACATGTTGACCAACAAATCGGTTGAAAATGTTGACCAACATGTTGGTTAGCCAGTTTGCGCCATAATAAAAAGATTTATAGGATTCATTAAAAGATGTTAAGAAAGTTTTTAAAAACTTAAAGTAACCCAATTTTAGTGGTAAATAAAGAAGAGCAAATCTACTACTTGCTTACAAAAAATTAATTCTTTAAAAACCGATTTTATAACTATGAAAATGTTATTGCAATTCCAATGAAACAATATAAAAACGCACAGTGCCATACACGAAATTAGGAGCCCATTATCAAATCAGGTCCAAAATAATAGCACGAAATTAGGAGCCCATTATCAAATCAGACCCAACATAATAACATAACCATGAGCCTCTTCTTAACTGTGTATGTATTTATACTTATTTCAAAATAATACTTTCCTTGACCCTTATTCTTGTATCACCAATGGTACTAACGCCCCATTTTTCTCAAAAACTTGTTGTATGTAAAGAAAGTAGGGCATTGACAAATAACTTAACAATATTACTGATGCTTGTTTGTATTCATAATACAACCTTTTAGCGTGCCATCCATTATGTTTTTTTGCGCCTTGTTTGTGCCATTTTTTGTTTGTTTACATGATGTTTTAAGATAAGAAAATAATGGTCATAATGCCAACCTTCGTGAAGCCCCCCCAATGGGGCTTAATTTTGCCATAATGTAAACAAACAGAGGCGGATTCAAAGTTTTCAATTTTATTATTTTCTCTTGCGAAATTATTTCCAAAGAGTTTTTTTACCCCAGGGCTCACTCCAGAGGCGGATACAAAAGGTACTCAAAGTTTAAGATGGAGAGTGTTGACTTTCAAATAAGGAATATGAACGAAAGCAACACTCTCCTTTAACGAACCTTCTGTATCCGCCACTGCACGCAACTATTTTGAAAGTGAGGGGGCCAAATAAATGTGATAAATTAGATCAGGGTCAACCATGGTTGCGCTGAGTGGCTAGAAAGTCTTTTGCAAGTTCTAAAGTGGCTAATAAAATGTTTGATAAAATATTACTTTGCAAAGAATTGAGGTACCGTGGGCCCTGATTTTTAAGATGTCCTATTGTAAGGTTTGACGATCCTTCAAATTGGCCATAATTGTTGAAATTAATCTAATATTTAATTCAATATATCAATCAAATCACACTTAAGGTAAAGATTCTCAAATTATTCAGACTTGGTTCTGTTTCACACACCAAGTAAAAAAAAAGAACCAAATATACTCCTTTCTACTGCCATATGTTGCTCCGTTGAATATACAATGCTAGACAAATGGTCCGTAGACTTTCAGAAATGTTTCAACCTTTCCTTCTAAGTTGATGTAAATAAGGTCAGTTATTGCAACCAGATGCAAATATACCTCTTTCAAAAGCATTGAGTGGAGTTAAGAGGGCAGCTATACTGTGTTCTTGCTGATTTTTGCGATTTTAAAAAAGTCTACAACCTTTTGTCCAATGTTGTATTAGTACTTGTGCTGAATTACAAAGGTTTTTCACACATACTATTGATGGTGATACTCAAACCCCAAAGAGCAATAAATAAAAGTTGAACATCCCTGGAGAATGATGGATCAGTGGATTAACTTACATAAGCACATCATCTTAGCAACACTAATAATCAAAAATGTATTTTCCTTTTTGATCAAAATTTTGAACCTTATTTCGTTCAGATCTGTTTTGTTTTCCAGGTCATGACATCACAGCGTTTTTTTCCTTATTTATTATTTCTTTGACGTCAGAACACTGGTCAGTTTGAAGTTAAAAGTTTCAGGATTTCTTTTCTCTATAAACTTTACTAGCTGGAAATTATTATAGGGTTGTGTTTTTCCAAAAGTTATTATTATGCTTACAAGAACTACAGACATTTAGCGTCACAAATTAATTTAAAAAAAATTTCAGTCCAAACTACATCCTGCAAACAATTCAATGATGAAAGTTTGCAAGGTTTATTCAAAATTCGAATATGCCATAAGGGTATCCATACCTATGAAAAATGTTGCCAATAAGGCATTACTCCGTTTTTAAAACTAAGGTACTCCTGACATTTGATTAACGAGATTTGCGATGAAGAAGAAAGAAGAAGAAGAAGAAAATAGGCCCTCTCTAAAAAGGAATCAAGAGAATCACAGCGCAAAAATTTGCGATGTGTATTAACTATCTAGCGAAACTGGCCACAGCCAAGGGCACGGGCATCTTGCTTGTATACTCAGACAACGAGTCTAGTTTCGAAGATCTTCTCAAAAAAGATGATACTGTCTCTTTCCATCAACTTCTTGCAATTGAACTTTTTTTAAATGTAAGAGGACTATCGAACTTAACTAATGATATATTCCTAAAAGAAATATTCTTGACGAGGATGATGTTAGCACAAGACACCTGCCCTTCTTTAAGTCCAGAGGAATAAGAACTGTTTTTAACAGAGAGTAGTCTTTTTCTTACCTTGCACCTAAGATATGGGAGGTAGTTCCTTCAGAATCGAAAGATTTAAAGGAGTTTAAAAAAGGAAGCTTTGGAGGCCTACATCGTGCCTGTGTAGAAACTGCAAAGTCTATATCCATTTTGTTGGTATCATTTGAAAACATTATATATTGTATTGTATTTATATATTTTTTATTGTATTTTGTAACAATGAGTTGAATTTTATTGGCCTCGTTGCTACCCTCTTTGTATTCAACTTTTAAACAAAGTAATAAAATGATCATGATTGCAATGGCAACATTTAAAAAAAGAATTTTCTCAAGCCATACTCTTTTGATAAAGGTTTTACTCATATTTTTTTAAATATCGGAATATCTGATGCCACCATGAGCCTAAACTACTTCCATCGTTTCCTCTTTGACCCAATGAATGACGTCGACTCTGACATAACAAGAAAGTTGACAAAAAAGACAACATGTAATTTATGCTCGTAAATTCTGATTTAAACACATAAAAAGTATTTAAAACATTTTTGAATTAAAATTTCAAGTAACTGTGAACAAATGCAATTGCTGTTTTGAAAGCATGTTTCAAACATGCCAGGCCTTTAAAATACCTTTATAAATTATACCTGACCTCTTGTCTATCAAAAGCAAGATCCCATGGACAGGGAGATTGCAGGACAACCATAGCAATAGTATTAGACCCCTAGCTTGTTCTACCCCTAAATATTTCTTTCATTTGTTGTATGGTTCAAACTAGAATTTCTTGATGTTAAGGTTCCTTCTAGTAGTGGCTGACCAGAAAGATGACAACTTTATAAAGATGGTTTTGTATGTTGTGATTCACTTTAAGGGCTTATTATAACATTGTAGTATTACATCTTGAAAATAATATGGTATGCCGATCTTTATGGCACGATTCCCCCGCCGACACGAATACAAAACTGAAACTGAAATACTTGTTACTTGAGTGAAAAATTTGGGATTTTTTTCAGTGGGTTTTGTAGAAGAACAAATCTGACCCCATAACACTCGACCATTCGTTTAGAATCAACAGTTGAAATATCGGTTTTTCGTAAAAAAAACAGACCCAATTGCAAAGTTTACTGAAAGGTATAGTGTAGATACCTGATGAAGTACTGAAAGAGAACGAAAGCAGTTTTAATAAGTTGTTTAAATCTTTTCATCAATCTACTGTTACTGTAAAATAGAAATATTTAGGTAATTATTTAATTGACTCTTATGAGTAGTTTTTGAAATCCTTTAAAAGAAAATATTTCAGAGAGCGAATCTCAGAAAATATGTTAATCCAAATCATTGCATACCAATCATCAGTAAAACTTGAAAAATAAGATCAAAAACTCTGATATTGAACCAAAATTTTCATTCTCTGTGTCCACCTCCTCTTACCACCAACTACGAACTAGGAAAATTTATTCTATACTAATGAAATTCTTGTGTCCACTTTACATGAAATCATTTCTTAATATGAGGTGTGTTTCACTTGCAAATTAATGATCAAGTGCAATTAGTGCGGATGGAATTGCACGATGCTTTTTTTAACGATAATTGTATCATTATTCGTACTATAATAGCGTCGCACGGGTATTTCGGTAGGCACGGAACGTTGTTTTGAAGTTCAAACAATGTTGTTTAAACATCAGAACGTTTTTGGACGTTCAAACAATGTTGGAGTAATGTTGTGTATCGCTGGGAAGTCAATCGTGCATTCCAATGAATGAAAAACAAGTTTTATTAGAATATTCCTTAACCCTTAGAGCCCATAGGACGCGTCTATGCGTCCTGAAAATTAAGTTTTACTGCACCCCAGTCATTTGGCTATAGCTCAAAACCACTTCATTTTAAAGGCGCCTAAATCTTTCTCTCATGCTACAAGCTTTAACGGCCATTTGAAGTTTGAATTTTACGTAAATAAAAGATTTGTATTTTCACTTTTTTCAAAAACACTGCGGTGTCAAAGAGTTAAAACTTTATTTAATTTTATGAGATGTTGTAAAAACTCTAAAGTGCCAAATAAACAGGTGGCCAAAATAAACGGGTGGCCAAAATAAACGGGTGGCCAAATAAACAGGTGGCCAAATAAACGGGGGAACCTAATAGGTTGGAATCTGAACTGTTCAAAACACTGAAATAAGGCAGAAATAGGCTAAAAACAGACTATCCACAGCAAAATAATAACTTTGCTTATGGGTATTTGAGAAATTTATAATTGTTCGGTACTTTTCACTTTCTCAAAAGGTTTCACTTCAATTTTTTATAAACTTGACACCTTTTTAGAATGATAGAAAGAATTGTTTGGGTTGTCCCAAAAAAATATAATCTAATCTCCCTAGTAAGCACCTCTAATAAGCACCTCTGGTAGACGTTCAAATTCCACTGAGAGACTACTTTTCCACCGGGGCTTTTGCAAAGTCGCTGACATTATGTGAAGATTAAAGTGAAGAATTGAAATACTTTAGATATAGATATTAATAAAATGTACCAAGATATTTCAGCCATAATCACAAAAACAAAACCAAAGTAAGTCAAGCAGAGTAAAAGTGTCAGCGAGCTTACAAAACCCCCTACTATGCTGAGAGAGTTTTTGAATGAATAGAGTCTTATGATCTACATATGTCAATTAGAATTTTTGTAACAGAAAGAAAAGATTGCAAGATTGTTCTAATCACACATATTATATATATACTCAATTGTCGCCAATGGTCTTTTAGTTGGCATTGGTCATTTATTAGTTGTTTATTGATTGGTTAATATTTATTACAAGTCGTCAATTTGTTGTCACGATTCAAAGATAAAAAAGACAAACTTTCTTTTCAAAGAATTACAATAATGACTTACTGTAGCACACGTCTTTTTTATAAGAACAAAGTATATAAGAACATAAGGCTTCGAGGTCAAAAAATTAAGAACACGTTAAGAACATTTGGAGGCTTTGGAGAATCAAGAGTATAAAAATAAGAACATTTTTTTCATTTTTGAATATATACACATGAATTGAAAGACTTAATTAAAAACATTTTAAGGCTTGAAACCAAAAAAGCTAAGAACATTAGAGGGTTTCTTCGAATTTTAATGTTCTTATAAAAACATTGTATATTTGAAAGAACATGAGAAGCCTGTTGTAGTAAGAGTACTTTGCTCTACCACCGTTTTCGTCTAAAACATTGAGTTTCTATGCTGTGGTAAAAAATGTCGCCCATCATATCTTCCCTTTTGCTTTGGCGCCCCCTTTTTTTGGCGCCCCTCTGAAAAGCCTCCGCTGGGAGGAGGGCAGTTGCCACCACCGACGCTCCTGACCACCAAATCTGAAGCTCGATGTTCTTATAAAATTGTTCTTATAGAAAAAGAGTATTTTATGGATCGTCGTTACATATATAAAAATTAATTGAGAGCATAATCCCATAAAATCACAAAGACAATCTAATAAGCCTTGATAAATGTATCTTTAAGTTTACATTAGGAAGTTAGGACGAGAGGAGAGGGGATAGTGGAAAGACCAAAACTGGAAACGTTTATCGGCTTAAAAAGTTCAAATTAGTTCAGCTTGATCAAAATATTTAAGAAAAATAACATAACACATAAGGTTAAATATTGGAGAAAAAAAATCTCGTTATTTGATGAAATGTAAAGCTGTTCAGATTATGTTAGTTCAAAAGGAAAGCGCGCGTTGTCTTATAATAAAGAGAGAGAAAAAGGACATTTAATATGTATGCATTGTTCTTTTTACATCGTTTAAAACATAATTCTAGATACCTATCCGGTTTTTTTCGATTTCGCCTGACCGGTCTGATTATTGCGTGACCAATTTAAAACATGAAAAATGAGCCAATCAGATGGCGGTTTCATTGTTTTGTTAGCCAATTAAATCGTTTAGAATTGTTGTAAAACATGTTTTTTAAACCAATCAGATTGCAGAGATCTTTTTCTCAATCAATCAAAATAGTTTTTTTTTGTGTTTGATCTTGTTAACGTTTTGAACCCTTTGTTAACTTTCCATACAAAGAGAGAGAAAAAAATAACTAAAGTGCATTTAAAGACTTTTTTATAAGAACTACATAAGTTACAAGGGGTTGAAATTTTCCCTTCAAATACCTAAAGTTAAAGAAATGACAAGAGTATAATAAGCCCTATCGATGCGTGCTTTTACTTTCAGGAAAAAACTCGATCGAAACGTTTAAGCGCTTATATTGAGCTCGAAAGATTTCGTCATCAAGACTAAACGAAGCGATGAAAAAAGTATTTTTCTTATAGAAAAACTAGAAAGTAGTAAAAGAAAGAAAAAAAAACTAAAGAGCTGCGAAATATGAGAAATATTTGTAAAAGCGATGTAGCTCAATCCTTTATTTTGTGATTGTAATGTTTTATGTGTGTGTATTTCTCTCATCTAGCAAACACAAATTCTCTTTATAGTGGTCATTGTTTAAACATTGTAAAACATCAATGAAGTAGCTATATAAGTAACAAAAACAAAGGTTTCGTATCTTTTCCATTGATTAGTAAAAATTGAAAAATTTATGTATCTCTCCAAGCTCCAAGTTAGCCCCTAGCATTTTATCTACAATGTGCTTGGAGACTTTGATAAAAGTTCCTTAATGCTCTCACTGCATTCCCTGAAATATATATTTTCTGAAATAAAATAAAAAAACTTTGCCCTTCTACTTTTCGATTAAACCAATTGGACTTGTTTATGATCAAAGTCAGTAATGATTGAACTGAAACGTAACAGCGCTCCTCATACCATACTCTACGACACCCCTATATCACAGACCCACTGAAAGAATAAGTACGAAATACAATACTGGTGAAAAGATGGGGGAAAAAAGCCTTTCTCCATAAAAAAGTACAGAAATTTTGAAATCATCACTGAATTGTTACACGTGGAAACTTTTGCTCATTTTTTTTTTTATCACAAGTAACCAAAACTGATGCAAGGTTGTTCTAAGCTTTTACTATCTAATCTACTGTATGCGAAAAATAACAAAGTTTATTGGGTATCTTTATCAATCAAAAATACCATTTTCGGGCATCTGGCAATAAACATCGCCACAAACACTCCATTCAACACAACACAACACAACATTAAACAAAAACGTTCAACATTTTTTAGCACCATGATACTAAAATATTTTTGTTTGCTTACATTTACAACTTGCACCCCTTTCCAACACAAAGAAAAACACAATCTCACGATTTTTTTTGTGATTTGAAAGTGAGTTAAAACACGAGAAAAAAATGTTGTAAAAATGCATGGGCATGATTTATCATGTCATTTTTTTTATAAGAAACTCTCGGAAACTCTCCCTTCATCGTGAATTTGTTTTTTCCAGAATTTGATCAAATTTCAGTGAAAGACTCAAAAAAATTGAATAACCACAGCTAACCACCACTACCCCTTCCAAACTTAAATTCAATTTTTTTTAACTTTTGAAATTTCCTTGCTCTGAAAAAGCCCATTCATCAAAACAATGCCACCCCTGAAATGCCTTCCTGAGAAATGGCAAATTACTTAATTCAGAAAAGCAAATAATAATTATGAAAACATCAACATTACATGAAGGAAATGTCAAAATGGTATTAGCAATTACACTTAAACAACAAAATGAAATTCTTCTCTAATGAATGCAACGGAGTAGTAACGGTTTCTTTTCATGATATAAAAAACCACCCACTCAAGAAAAAATGACCAGTAGGATTTTTTCGGGTCAATCTGGGGTTTTTACAAGTTCTTTGTTTATCGTTGCTCGCTATATCTATAAAGGACGCGGCATTAAAACATTAATGGTAATCAAAATGAACCAATCTTGAAGCGACTTCCCAATTTTTTGGTACCCACATTGAAAATAATTATTTAAAAATTCTCTACTTTTGATTGAACTTTGAATAGAAATAAGAATGAATAATACATATGGTCCATTTTGACCACACCCTTTAAAATTGCAACAAATCCATTTTTTTAATTATATGTTATGCAAAGCAACATTGGTACAGTGCTATTACTAGGTTCCAACTCATTACTATAAAAAACATTATGAAAATATCAACGAAATACCACGAATGCAGCATATTACAAAAAATATTAGAAAAATATTCTACCCTAAGAGAATCAACTGACAGCAATTCTATGGATTTTTTCAACAAAAACAACTGTTAATTTTCTCATCTGCATATTCTCAGTAAAAGAAAGAATTCGATTGGAATATTATGTTAATTATCTGTGAACACTTTGAGGGATCATAAAAATGTAAAAAACCACACAATCATTTGCCAATGGTATAGTTTATAACACATCCATACAACATCCATACAACATCCAAGTCGAGAAATATAAAAGAAAGTAGAAAAATGATTTTGGAGCATAATACTAATAAAAGTTTTTGCTTTTAAGCTTGGCGTTCAAAACATAAAAAACTGCTCCAACTGCTGCAGGGCACATTTATAAAATGAGTGTCATTTTTTCGTGCAACCAAGGTTCTCTAACATAAACACATTAAAAGGTCAAAGCCATGGTTTCCTGCTACCAACCTTTAGGCGTTTCAACAAACCAAACAATATGGCTCTTCTACCTCAGCCTAAAACACCATTTTACTCAATTGAGAAGAAAAAAAAGAGATTTAAAATTCTAGGACATCCAAAAAAAATCGCAGCTTATGTAAGGTATACAGTTTATCAGGACCTCATCACCTAGGTATACTCGCTTGAAAACACTCTGTATAGATTTTACGAACTTCTATTTTCTAAAGTTGATCAACCTTACCTATGTCCTTTTTGTCCTAAAAAGTTTCCAAAATTAATCATTCTGATTGTGATTTTGATTCTACCTCAAAAAATGTAGCTGAACAATGTCCAGCAGACACGCAACGTCATTCCAACACAACCTCGATTCCAGGGTGAACCGTCTTTTAAAAAACTATGAATCAATTAGTATTCATCATATAAGTTGGTAATAAAGTGGTACCATTGATCTTGGTAAAGGTCCACTATTGGTTGATTTTATATCATAAAAAATCATATTTCAGTAGAAACAAAAAATTCAGGGGGGATTCTATGATTTTTCATTTTTAGGGGGGGAGTTGCTAACAACACAAATTTTAGGAGGGGTAACCCATCTAGGGGAGATGAGATTTTCAGGGGGGATTGGAGGGGTGGTGCCTTTATTTACTTTGAATAATGTGTGACTTTTTCTTGTAGGATAAAAATGTAAAGATTTATATTTGGTGTTTGAAGCGTGATGCCTTTTGGAGATGTTTTATTTGAAGGGCTTTATAAGAGCATTTCCCGTAAGAATCGTGACTCATCTGTTTACATAGTCAATTATCATTTTCCCTAACACCACTTGTGTTCTTAGGTGTATAAATAGAAAAAAAAGAATGGCTGACAAAAGTCTCCCTGACTTAAATTTTTTTATAAAGTCTCTCAAAAGCCCCGGAGGTTAAAATGCGCAACCCAACCTCCTAGAAATCGCTTACCCTCGTACTATCTTCGACTGGCAGCAATAGAAATATATTAGGAGTCATATTGACATATAGGATATAGGTTTTAGCCGTAAGTAAAAATACTTCAACTTGTTTTGAATTTTTATCTTTTTTTGCTTCTCGGTGTTTACTGCTTTTGAATGGCGAGGTTTCGAATTTCAAGAAAAATGGTTAGAGGTTGTATTCTATACTTATTACAAATCTGTTTTGGTTTTATATTTCAATCCCATATGTTTAGAAATATGCAGATTTTTTTACTAATGTCAATATGTTTCTTTGGACTGTCTCAGCAACCACGAGATGATTGAGCCAAGTATGCACGTAACATTGTTTTAACGTCCAAGCAACGTTGTTTCAACGTCAGAACGTCATTTGAACACTGAAACGATTTTGGGACAACGTTGTGTGCCTGCTAGGATGTTTATCTGTTTGTGTATCCTCCATATAAAAGTTTTGTCATCGCCATCATCTTGTTCCTCAAGTATCAATTCCTTTACTAAATTATCTTTATAAAATCCAGAAATATTCTCTATATTCCATTCCATTCATTAACGGTGTATAGTCTGATGTAAAATACAACTTGGTGGTTGTTTTAATAATATGCTTTAGGAATAGACTAGAATGTTCAACAGGGAATTTAAAACATGATGATGTATTTTTACAAACATTATCAATCAGGCAAATACAAAACATTGCCGTGAGCCTAGACATATTTCAATGTCAATTCTTTTCGGTTTCTATATACTGCATATGAATCATATTTGGAGCAATATTTAGCTTATCTCGTTAGGTATGACCCCTTGAACAAAAGGTCATATTTTTAATTTCAAACCCTTAATTCAATCAGAGTCTATCTTCTCTCTCTCTCTCTCTTGTTTTTAATAACATTTTGCCGCCACTCTTTCTCAAGCAAGAAAAAATTATTTTATAAATCATTGATCTTTCTAAATGGTTTGAATGATAAAGATCATAATAATGTATTTTCACTAACTCAAAATTTCACAAAATTGAACTCTAGTAGAATCGCTATCAAAATTTGCTTCCCAAACTATTTTCTTTATCAATTTATTAGTTCTCGAAAAAGGAGCGCAATTAAATAAACCTACTTGTTTTCCTGGTCAAGTTTTTGGATTTTAGCTTGTTGAGCTAAGTTTGTGGCCTTACTTAGTGCTCTTGAGGTTCGAATATAAAATGTCACTGGAAATACCTCTAGACACAAGAATTAGAAAAAAAAAAGAATAAACTTATTGTTTATAAAGCGCAACCAGACAATTCTTGGAATTTGTATAATTCTTAGAATTTAAAAATACTTTTGTTTATTTTGGTTGAATTTTTTTTAAACGCTAATTTTAGTCTCCCAAAATTATTAATTATAATACCTTTTTTTAAGCAAAATACAATTTGTTGTTTTATTGGTAATATAACTCAGGAAATGCGTATTTTTATCAATTCTACAATCATTTGAAATTCCATAAAGGTTTGTCATCATCAATGAAAGACGAAAGAGACTGTCACGCTACAGTAGCGGATACAAAAGGTACTCAGATGGAGAGTGGTGCTTTCGTCCATGTTCCATATATGGAAGTTAAAACCCTCCTTCATCAAAATCTCTGAGTATCTTCTTTACCCTCCTCTGCGCTATTTAGAAACGGGTTTAGATTTAATTAGGTTCAACCTTGGGGTATACAACGTGAATTTTCATCTTAAGCTTTGAATTTTTCATACTAAATTTTGCACTGCCCTGTAAGGATTCGATTTAGAAACCCAAATTTCTGTCCGAATGTCCGGTAGACTTGCAATAGAATGCTTTTGTTTATTCTGTTTGTTTGGTTGAATTTTATAGAAATATATTTTCAAATGGCACTAATTTTAGTCTCCCAAAGTTATTAATTATAATCACTCTTTGAAATTTAAATTTAATAACTTTTTAATCCAAATACAATTTGTTGTCTAATTTATCGGCAATTCCACAGAGGTTTGTCATCAATGAAAAGATGATGATGTCAACACGAAAGACGAAAATAACATAACTTCAATTTTGATCAGTGTAAGAATCAGAAATTTAAAGAGACAGTTAGAATGCCCATGACCATGCTAAGCCTGTGCAAAATTTGAGAACATTTCAATAGTTACAAAAGAGTACGTCAAAATTTTAAAATTGGAGGCGTTTTTTTTACACACCCGGTATAAGGTCATTGAATGAATGGCTTGTAAAAAAAAACTTAAGCCATCTATATTCTCATTATGCTACTTTCTTGTACTGTATGTTATGAAAAAAGCCATGAATATGTAATAACAATACAATATGAAAGAAAAAGAATCTGTTACGAAATTTTCTTGTGGGTTAAAATTGCATTTTGTATGAGATTTTAAAAACACGAAAACCGAATCCCTACGTACTTTTGTATTTATAAGAACAATTTTAAAATTACTTTCAAAAGTTTTACATCATTTTGAGTCTAATTTAGGCTAAAAAAGTGTAGGACAAGAACTACATAGTCCTGGAAAATCCTGAAATCAGTTTCAGTCCTGGAAAACTGTCATTGAATATTAGAAAATTGCACCAGTAAAATATGTCTGAGAATATGTGTGGGAATGAAGTCCTGTAAAAGTCCTGTAATTTTCAAAAATATGAATCAATTGTAGCTTTATTTTGAATTATAGTCGTTTTAGTGGGTCCTCCAATGCTTGGTTTTCATTCTGGAATATTGAAAAGCTTCTTACAAACGTCCTGGAAAAACATGAAAAAGTCCTGGACAAGTCCTGGAAAAACATGAAAAAGTTCTTGACAAGTCCTGGAAAAACATGAAAAAGTTCTTGACAAGTCCAGGAAAAACATAAAAACGTCGTTGACATGTCCTGGAAAAACATGAAAAAGTCCTGGAATTAAACGGCTTGCTGTACTCTGTGGCCACCCTGAAGAATGCCTTACGCTTGAAAACAGCCAATGTATAATCTTTTGTTTTAATGACCCTTATAAGAAAAGGGTACGCAGAGTTATGTTGACACCTAAATG
The DNA here is from genome assembly GCA_032270745.1 of Tiaropsis multicirrata. NCBI lineage: Eukaryota > Metazoa > Cnidaria > Hydrozoa > Leptothecata > Tiaropsidae > Tiaropsis > Tiaropsis multicirrata. The sequence goes on along the minus strand of JAUJPO010035562.1, from coordinate 14,517 downwards.
CATTTAGCAGATACGTTTTTTGAAAACTGAAATTTAATCTGAAAATCGATTGCACCTTTTCAGTAACAACTTCTTTCTCTGAAAGACCGATTTAGTTATATTATAGTTTTAGCGAAAAAGGTCTTTAGATGTTTTCAATTTTTCTGAAAACACGCCTATAAGATGTTCTTAAAATGTTCTTAATATGCTCTTGATATGTTCGGTTTTCAAGCAACTTTCTTCAGAAATTATCATCGTAGTCCTCAAAATCTTCTTCGAACGTTCTTATATTTTCGGCTTTTGAAACATTGTGTTCTTGCGCATGCTTTTATTCTTATAAAATTAAACTTTTATTTTTCCAGGTGACAGAAAGAAAGTGTCGTGCAAAAGCCATGCTGAAAATGAGCTATTATTTGCAAATTAGTGAAATTTTTGTTTGAACTCAGCGGGAAATCACTGGGATGGTGCCTTATATGGCCTCTCCACTTCCAAAAACGAGTCTGTTACTTTTTATCAAATGGTTATTTTTTTCCAATTTATTTGAGTCGTGTGGATAAAACATGATTTTTGTATGATTTTTCCGCATCCCTTTTTTGTGAGGAATTTCTGGTTGTTCATTGAGCTGCAGATTGCAACAAAAAGATAGTTTTGAAAGAAAAAAAATTCTTTATTATTAATTTGAGAGATAATGAACTTTATCTGATAAGATTAAGCCCTCAGATTTTATTACAAAAAAAAAAGAATTTCAAAAATCTCTACTTGAATCATGCACGAAAGGTTTTTGTGTTGAAAATTTATTATCTATTGATTGACTTTTTTCATAAGAACAATCTTTGTAAGCATATCATTCTTCTTGTTATACTTTTTTGAATAAATCGCCAGCACGATTGGCGGATACAGAAGGTTCTCAAAATTTTTGATGGAGAGTGTTGCTTTTGCTCATATTCCTTATATGGAAGTCAACACTCTCCGTCAAAACCTTGAGTACCTTATGTACCCGCCTCTGCAGAACATAACGTAATAGACCTTCTTTTCATAAATTACGTCATGACCAACGAATGCCTCGTTTTGAATTGAGCGCTGTGGTAACCGAATCCCAAGGGAGCTTATCAAAACTTGACTCCATATATAGATGTGTCATTTTGAGTCTCGTGAGACATAATCAACTTGGTAATTGTATGAAAACGAGGCAGTCGTTGGTCTTGACGTAATTTATGAAAAGGTCTATTAAAAGATGGTAAAGATTTTTCACTTTTTTCCGCGCGAGAAAAAAGAAATGCAAAATGGTTTCGAATTTCGTTGTGTTGCGGTATGTTTACGATATGAGTCATTTATGTTTTTACGTTAAGCCAAAACAGTTTTACATCATAAACACATTTTTAAAATAGTTTTCATTAGAGCTTATAGTTGACGACGACGGTTAGACTTATTGATGCACATCATCAAGTTTTTAGAGCTGGGAGGCTTCATATTTTGCAAAGAAAGGAAATTCCAAAGTCAGTCATAAGCGGTTAATAAAACCCCGTATTAAAATATTTAAACTTTTTTATATCCTTTTTTTTCCAAAACCAAACACAAACTAGGAAGGTACTACGTAATCTTTATCTCAATATTTTCTTTCTTTCTTGTTACGGTTGTAACATTATGAATGGAAAATCCAACTTTGAACTAAAAGATTTTCACATTTACATTATTTTTTGATTGGCCAATTTTTGAGATAGATTTGAGATCAATGATGAACTAATTATTCTAACTAAAGCTTCTAACTGAAAGATTAGATTGATATCTACACTCTTTGAAAAGAGAAGACATTTTAAAAGAATCGATACACGTATTTTGTTATAAAAATGCTGTTTTTTTGGTTATAGAAAGTGATATAAATATTATTTAATCGAAAGAAAAGAAGAAATACATAATAAGCCAGCTCAATCAACTTGAAAAAGATTTTAAAGATGTATTTAGGAATATTAATGTGACCTTTAAAAGATTTAGATGGCATTATTCTTAAGGACCTTCTTAACTTTTAATATTCTTATTAAGTGTGTTCTTATAAAAGAAGGTGTAACCGTGTGTGTGTGTGTTTTGTCAGAAACTTGTCGCCAATGCATTTAATCATCAAAGAATGTTTTACAACATGATTACTGTCAAAAAAATCGCATGTTATTTTCTTCCGAAACGACTTATTGTTTACCCTCTCAACTTCCTATCGAATTTTGTTTGCCATTTAGAATTAAGAAAGATTGTAAAATTTGGAAAGTAAGACAACAACGAGTACTTATTATAACTTATTGTCAAGCCTCACTAAATGGACCTGAATATTACACACCCTATTGTATATCACAGATCCAGCTGGACTCTCCTCAACCCACGAGTATAATAGGTCAAATTAACACTTTAGATTAAATTTAACTTTTTCCAAATAAATATCTAATCCTCTGTAACCAAGATCGATTCAAGAAAAAGATTCAGTAACCCTTTTTCCATTTTCAATGTTAGCTTGTGCATATAAAAGAAGGAGGTAAGGCACTAATTTGTAGGCATCACTCCTTTATTTTAATTTATGTAGTAACATGCTCTATGGATTTAGGGTACATAAAACATTTGGATTAATACATCTTTACTTTTAATGATTTTTTAGATTAAAGAAAAGAATTCTTGCATTTATTATAAACGATCATTCATTATCATATGTTAACTGGGTGATGAATGAGTCTTTCAAGTTTCGGTAACTGCATTGAATAAATAGGTTGTTGAGACATTATATGGTATGATTGTTTGGGCATTTAAACTGCAGCAACCTTTGAAAAAAAATTCTACTTTTATGATAAGAAACTGGCTCATGTTGTTGAGAGGGGATGATTTTGTTTTAAACAGGAAAGCATCGAATATGCACAAAAATGTAAAAATAAACTTTTAAGTTCAAAATTTGTTTGATTAATTGAATATTTCTTCATTGTGAAATTATTGATTCTTAATTTCGCTGCGTGCGATGAGTAATAACAACTATAAATATGTGAAATGGTGTATTGCCGCATACCATTAGAATTACCAATTGCGATGCACCAACACCACAAATAAATTTGAGTATAATTAGGAAGGAAATTTACATCACATCAAGGAAAAATTTATAATTTAATAAATACACACACATAGTAAATTCCAATACGAAGAAATCAAAATCGGAATTTTTTTCCACTGAAGATACGTTTTGTTTTGTTTTTTTTCGAAAAGTTAATGTTAATGACACATTATAGTAGGGTATCACAACTGCTTTGTTTTCAATGGGATAATGGGCCTTTTTCCAATGGGGACAGCTTTTTGGACTTAGTTTTCCAGTGGGTAGGAAGTCCCACCGGTTCTGTGATATATAGGGGTGTACGTACATTAGAATAATTTGAGTACAATTCTAAGTAAAGAAACAAAAATAATGATGAAATACGTAAAATACCTGCTGCTGTACCATGCTATGAAATGTTCCCAAAAGATATGTCTTCTTTTTTCAATTAGTAGTAAAAAGATCAATCGGCTCTCAATCAATATCAATCAATCCAACAATCTCTGATTCAATCAATATATAGTATTATACTGACTTCTTTTTTGGTAGATACAAAAATTAAATCAAAACAACAAATTCTTGTAATAATGCAGCACTTAAGATGCCTACTAACTGATGCCAAAGAGATATGATAGTACCGTAGTATGTAATCAATGAATTCTCATTAGTTATGCATTTCAAAATCCATTTGACATCAATCATGCAAGAGCGAGCGAGAGAAAGATAAAAAACCATACACAGTTATTTTATAAAAAGTCTTTTATAAAAAAATCGAAAGAAAAAAAATACCCCAAACTCACTGCTCAAACTGTAATTTTTTTTTCTTCCTATTTTTTTAAACATATAAAGTTATAAAATTTTCTACTTCTCTCCTTTTCACTCTATGTATATATGTAAAGTAGGTCATGTTTTTTTTTCTCTCTCACTAACTCTCGAAAAAAATAAAGCCATGCTGTTTCACATATTTTTACTATAATCACGAACACAACAAAAATGCGTTCGATACGTTCATTTATGCGCTAGGCTTGTTCCATCTTACTACTCACAAGAGAAAGAAAAGAAGCCCTCTATGCTTTCTCTTCTCAGCGCCATTCAGCACATTATAAAAAAAAGTCACAATTTTTTATTTTTTTGTGTAAAAAAAAGTTCCATTCAAAAGATATGTTTATCATTCGGCAAGGCTACCCGGATGGTTTTGAACCTACCCGGATCTTTTTATTGTTTTTCACAATCAATCATGTTTTTTATTGTGTTCGACTGATAATGGCCTTTTATCATTCATGTTTATTCTTTTCAACAAAAGATCTTAATCGGTTTTTATATTAACATGAAAAGTGGCTTATAATGAAAACATGATTTTTTCCTCCTTTAAGGTTTTTTATAAGAATATTAACTCTTTCAATTCGTTACATCGGCGCGCGTGAGACCTCGCACGGGCGGGTTTTTTTTAACAGTGTCCCGAAAACGATATTTTAAACGACACTTTGGTAACATGGAAATTTGTTCTGAATATTTTCTTATTTCGAAGTTGACACAGTTTTGACTTTTTTTGCAAAAGTGTACGGGATAATTTTGAGTCATTTACTCCTCGCTTTGGTGAAAATTTGGTGAAGTTGATACAGTCATCCATGAAACCGACATAAACAGTAGTCGCGACAACAGGAAACATAGTGTCCACTTTGCTGGGGGTTTTGTTGATTTGGGTCGTAAATGTTGTGGTGGGAGTTTAGAATTTTAGGATTTTAAGTGGGGGATAAAGGTTATGCTGGGGTTATTCATTTAGATGAGATTTGGAGTCTTTTGCACATTTTCTATTGATTCGTCCAGTATTTTTCAAAAAAGTTTCCCTCTAATAAAATACTGTTCTAAGGTTGGACCTTTTTTGGCCCAGGCAAGGTTAAGGGGCCTTATCTCAGATATTTCAGGTGGGGAAATTGGAATGTGCTGGGACTGAAAATTTCAGGTGGGACCTGGAACCCCCTGCACACTATGGGAGAAGGGTGGAGGTGGTAACGGGCTTCTGGTCTGAACACTTTCTTGTAAAGCAAAGAAAATTATCATAAAACCATAAGTTTTTGCTCATTGGCCTGTTTCAGCCAATCTAAGAAGGCTTATTTTTCAACTAAAACTATATAACTATATTGTGTCTCTGAACTTCGTGACTGAACCCTTTCTTACAGAATGAAGCTCTTTGATTGTTCTTCAAAGTGGCTGAAGATTTTCCAAATTTTTAGAGATTAATTGATTGAGATATTGCACTGCAATTGGAAAAGAGTGAAAGAACAATTGGCTTTTTCAAGGGTGCATTTCCTTTCTAAAGATTCATTTATATTCTCATGCATGTTAACCAGGAAACCCTCACCTCTCGCAGATGAGAGCTGAGGGTTTCTTGGCTACATGCACATTCTCTTCTCATTTTCATACAAAGTAACATTTTGTTGATAAAGTTGAACATAATTCTAATGGATTTCTCTCTTAAATTTATCAAAATTTAGTCTCCAACCACTCCAGTGGTTTAGGTGATGACGTAATTGTTTTTTTTCTAACGTGGTGACGTAATTAGGGAATTCTTTTGCCGTGGTTGCGTGTAATTGAAAGTTTGCGAACATGATTGTGATTTGACAAAATTTTGGAGCGGATTGAGTGTGAAATTCTTTATTTGATTTGGGTCCTGGGGGCTGTAAGGGGTATCTAAAATGGCAGTTTTCACCCCATAAAATTTTATCGTTGCCCAACCATGGTTCATAATTCCAAAAGGAAATTATCACAAGGCATAGACCCCTGATACAGTGGTTTCAATTAATCATTTTAACAAAGGAATATAACTTTTAATTGTATTATGCGGCAAAGACATAATCCTCAGTGAATGGCACTACAGTAATTAAGAGAAATAGCAAAGATTAATTTCTGTGCCCTACTGGTGGTTTGGACACATATTTTTTCCAGTGGGGTCACTTCTACATTTCTTTCATCTTATTTTTCAGTGGCTTTTTGCGAGCTTTTTGTATTTTTTTTGTTTTACCACTGGAGTGAGAGAAAACATCCGACTTTTCACTAGGATGACCATTTTCACTCTAAAACAGTTCGTGTGCGTGGGTCACAGAAACTGTCACCACTTTGAGCTTTTGGTACCCACTTTGACGGAGAGTGTTGCTTTTTCTCATATTCCCTTATACACCAAAACTTCTGAGTACCTTCTGTATCCGCCAGCAAATGGTAATTACTCCAAAACAATATTTAGATTTTTTATATAAGATTTATTACCTGTTGGTTTGATAGTATCCTCATAACGGTCTGTCTGTCTGCCTGTGTGTCGTTTTTGTTTTTTATTTCAAAAATATCCAAAAGATTTCTCAAAAAAAAAAATCTAGTTCAAACTGCACACAAGTGATGCTGAGTAATGAGTTTACATCAGAATTCGAAAAATCTTAAGCACGCTTACAAACTCTATAATTACAATGTCATTAAGGGTCGTTAACCAAAACAAAGGACTTGAGGTAAATTACAATTCCACGAGCTAAACCGATAGAAAGATTTAGTTTCACTTCTTTGTTCTCTTATCTACATAAGGGCGCGCGTTTTTTATAAGAACACCAATAGACTTAATTCTGAAATTTTAATTTTTGATATGAGTGCCCCGGGGGTTCCCAAACCCTTACAGTGCAGTGCAAAATTTACCAAAAACCCATCCCTTACTTAAAGTGCACTTTTCACCATTTTCCCCTATAGTTTTGGCAAATAATTTCTAAATTTCCTACCCTACAGCGTACCTGGCTTTTTTCACAACCTCGAAAAACCCTTGAACCTTGAATTTTGTTCAATTTTCTATATTTCATGTTCTTCAAAATGTTCGATTGTTCTTATAAAAAACAACAATTCATCATCGGTCAGTGAATGTCATTTATGGAGGATAATTATGTTGTTCTTGTAATCACGCAATAATTACACTCAACTCATTAAAAGACAACACAAAAGCTGTAATTGCTAATTAAGTGATTGTCAACGATTTTCGCTTATTTGTTAAATTAAGATATCATTCATATTACTGGTACTCATATCAGCTTGATATTTCATCTTCCAATTTGAGACCACGTCGTTCTTTTAGTACCAAAGTCTCTAAATATCGCTTGAAACAAAAAGACAAATTTCCAAACTCGTTTAAGAGACTTTACTATGGTAAATTCTTATAAGCAACTTAATTGCTAAAGGTCCGATCATATAATTTGTCATCTTCTAATTAGAGACCACGTCGTTCTTTTCGAGAGTTCTTTTAGTACCAAAGTCTCTAAAAATCGCTTGAATGAAAAAGACAAATTTCCAAACTCGTTTAAGAGACTTTGCTATGGTAAATTCTTATAAGCAACACATGTCCGTCACGTGGTAAACCGTGGTAAACCTGCCGGAGGAAAGTAAACCTGCCGGGGACGTGCGCTCTCATCATTTTAGAAAATGATAAAAAACGTGTTGGTTACGAGTGTGATAAATTGCGTGGGTTGCGTGCCTTCGTGGGTCGCGTGGGTCCATGAAAAAAAATCGTGGGTCGCGTAAAAGCGTAAAAAAATTCGTGGGTCGCGTAAACAAATTCGTGGGTCCCGTAAAAAAATTCGTGAGTCCCGTAAAATAATTCGTGGTTCTCGTAAAAAAATTCGTGGGTCCAGAAAAAAAATTCTTGGGTCCATGAAAATAATTCGTGGGTCCAGAAATTCGTTTGTATTGGTTGTTCGTATTACGGGGGAGACATGGGAAGGCCGCAACGTGCTTGGGTATGTCTTGTGTATATAGGATTAATTTCATTAAATGGTTGCAAAGTGGTGGTCTCGGTGGTGGTGGTGGGTCTCTCTCTCTCTGCTCAACATCTTCCCCACGTGCATTTTACTCTTTCGTGCTTTTAATTGAGGGAGGGCGGGGTGGTGGTGGTCGTGTTCTGCGAGGAAAAAACAGGGGGGGGGGGGTCATTAATAAAATGATATATCACTGGAAAAGCCCTAGGAAAAGAAGTTTTTGGCACTTTTCCAGTAAAAATTGGGGGTTAAAAAACTAAAAATTAAAAAAGATGCAATTGAATTTGACCCACCATGCCTACCCACTCGTGTTTTGGAGACGATGTTGAAAGTCCTTTGTTAAAAAAATACATCACACTAGTACCATTAAAATAAATCCTTAATTTGAGCCCTAAGTTGGTGAAAAGAATGGGAAGAAATATTTTTTTTCAATTGCATAATTATTGGTTCTTTTTTTTTAATATACTGTATTTGTCTCCTTATAGCTATAGGATTTCGTAATGAAATAATTGAATGGAGCCCATGTTTCTGTTCTATTGTGTTGAAAATTAAAGCGTTAAATTGTATTATTTTTATAAAAAGATGAATATTTTGACATTTTGTTAATTTTAACTACTAAAGTAAATTTCGACAATGATAACTTTCTTCAACGTCGTGTTTATCTAAAAATATTTCCTTTACTTCGATAGTTTCGTTACTGGTTATACAGTTTCTTTGACACTCTTTTTTTATAAGGACAATAAGGAGGCTCAAAAAGTTCTTTTTTATGAATAAGAATTTTCTTTAATCTCGTAGAAGTGAACGAAAAAAAAAATCTTACTTGCCTAAATGTTTTGTGTACAAAAAAACGAGAAGTCATATTGTCTGTCTTTTTTCTTCTTTTCTTCAAAATTCTTTTTCGTTCTTGATGTTGAAATTTTACGCGAAAAAAATGCTTATGTTCCAAAAACTTTATTTAACCCGTGAATTTTATTTCAGGACCCACGAATTTTTTTTCTGAACCCACGAATCTTTTTCATGGACCCGCAAATCTTTTTCATGGACCCACGCGACCCACGAAGGCACGCAACCCACGCTATTTATCACACTCGTTGGTTACCAATCTGCTTTAATAATATTCCTTCAACGAGTTACGAACAATCAAATTTACAAAAGGAGAAGAATTAAAGAAATTTATAATAAAATACTGAAAACTTTTTACAACCAAATACGACACTCACACATCTCATTCTACTCATTCATAGGTTCATAGAAAGTAAGTCTCTTTTTTGAAACATAAAAGCCATTTTACAAAAACAGTTTTTATAAGAACATCGAGCCTCAGATTTGGTGGTAAACTTTGCCAAAAAGATATTATTATGATGTGAACTCACAATTTGAGCATGGAAAACTTTCCTAATGAAAGGCTATAGATCAAACAAAGGGAAGCATTTTAGGCATATATTTAAGGTTGGGGGTGGGGTGCGGAATTTAAGAAAATGTGGATCAAAATTAAGAACATCCGAGTCTCGGCCAAAATTTACTGGTTCTTATAAAATAAAAAGAGTGTAGTTTCAACAAAAACCACCGGAAAGTTATATGGAGTGAGATGTCGTGAGCTTATTTGGTCACCCTTTTGGATGACCTCTTACTAAACTCTCTTTTTCTTTCATTGCATAACATTGTATAAATTAATATGATTTTCTCACGAATGTTTCTGTTACTGCATATTGGATTAGAAACCCGGGGTTGCTTGGGCAAAAAAGGTGACAAGTATGTGCAGGCGGTAGCACAACAGGCACAGAAAGTTGTTTTATATTGTTTCAACTATTGTATTGCTTGCTGGAAGGGTATCTTTCTCAGACTTCAAAAGTCCTCAAAGGGTCATAATTTTGAACATGTTAGTCCTAATTTTAAGAGTTTTAAAAAATTTAGCTGAAATTTATTCTCTCTAGAGGGCCGTCACTTACACTTGGTAGTAAACCTAATAGTTTGCGGCGTGAAATTTTCTAGAACCATTTACCACTACAGTAGACTCTCCATAACTCGACTCTCTATAACTCGAACCTCTCCTTAACTCGAACAAATGTGTTGGCACGCACGGTGAAAATTTCCTAACAAACTCTTATAAAAGAACTCTCTATTATTCGAACTCTCCATAACTCGAACGATTTTCGATTCCCCTTGGGTGTTCGAGTTATGGAGAGTCTACTGTATATACTATTACAAGAGTTTCTATCCTTTTGTTCTGACTGGCTTCACATGATTTAATTTGGCTGGTTCTAAGTATAAACTGTGACTTTTATATTGAACGAAACATGAGAAAAAGGTTCTACAATAGCCACAATATTCATCACATCATGAATGATTCCATCACCTCGTCGGTTTTCCAACCTTCCAAAGATTTGGCCAAAGTGTCACTTTACGATATTCCAATTATCAGTCTTGAAATACAGATTCCACCGTAATTTTTTTCTTCCTGAAGATTAAATCTTTTTAATTTTTAATTGCAAAAGTAATATGACAATACATTGGAACTATTAACTTAACTCAACTTTTGGCTACGTTTTGAGAGATTTTCCTCACTCCGTCACCCCGGTCCTAAAACTCTGTCACCCGATGGGAAAAGAATCTCTTGAAACTGTAGCAAAACGTTAAATCTTGTGATTCTAGATAAGTATGTCTATCAGTCGCCATCGGCAAACACAAGCCAGGGCGGGGCCAGGGCCAGGGCCAACAAATATAGTACGACGGGCCAGAAATTTTGACTTTAATTTTGAAAGTTAATTTTTGACCCCTCTGATTTGGCAAAAAATAACGGATGAAAAAATTTTCTTTTGCTTTGCAAAAAGGTGTAGGGGCCATGGCAACAGCCAATCTTGAGGTCACCTTATAAAAACTCCAGCTCATCCCTAAGAGACATGACGAAAAAGATTTGTTTGGTCATCCATGTTGAGGTCTTCTCTTTCACTAGCTGGTAGTAGGTTACCATAGTTACAAGGCAAATAAAGCTAAATGGCACTGGCAGTCTTTTATAATCTCTTACTGAGGATGCAAGTGTTCATATGATAATAACAAGCTTTTACTGCTCTACTTGACTTCAGTTTGAACAAAAGCGTTCTCTTCTTCAACTTCTTTTGCTTCATCTACAACAGTTCGTTTTTTTCTGCGGGACGAATAATTGTTGATGAGCCAAAAGATCAACAAATGCAGCAGCGTCAACACACCGAAAATATTGAAAGTGGCAGCTGCACCTAGACTAGACACCATAAACCCTCCGATTAATTCTCCAATACCGTGACCCAGTCCCCAATGAATGCCGTGAAGGATTCCTGTAAAATAGAAGATAAAGTACAGATTTAGAAGTATATAAGGGAATAAATAAACCTAACAGTAAATATAGGCTTTGCTTTGGTATGGAAGAGAAAAATACAATAAATTTTTCCTCAATTCATCATCTTTCTAGCTAAAATCAGGGAAACTTTTACAGGAATCAGAAAATATTCTGCAACTCGCGCATTCGCGCAGACAAAATTCGATATTCACGCGCACTACGCAAGCAACCTCTGTTCAACTGCTAATAAGAACGACACTAGAGGGAGACAGTGGTTTGGTTTTCATACGCAACCATCAACACAACCTAATTTAACGCATTCACGCAAAAAAATATTATGCATTCGTACCCATCCATGCAATCACACAAACCGCTTGGGAGTCTCTTATATAGCTATATTTATTAAAAGATTACAAACCTTGCATGGTAGTCACACTTTCTGGAGAAGCATTAATTCCCACATATGACGTCATAGCGGCCCACGCAGCGGCGGTGGTTACACCAGAGAGCGGCTCCGCAGCCAACACGTACCAAGGACTCGTTAATAGCCCGTAATAAAAAAGTCTCAAGGCGTAACAAATCAGAGCGACGTACAAGACACCGAAATGCGTCAATCTTTTGATGAGTTCGGACGAGAAGAAGTAAACGGTAACTTCCGAGATACAGTTGACAGCTGCAATGATGCTAAACAGAATCTGAGGTGCTCCAATGTCTTTCAAATACCAAAACAAGAAAGTTTTGATGATGGACATTGTGACACCGATGAAGAAGGATGTGGCAATGAAACTGCAATAAACAGGATCCTTCATTAACTTCAACCCGTTTATAATTTGTTGAGTTCGCGATACAACATGTTGATCAACATCGTCAACGTTATCGTCCTTCTTTTCTTCAAACTGTAACAGCCAGCCAGAAAATAATGACAAAATCAAGAAAACACTGAAAATGTAAAAAGCAGGGAAGTAGTTCACCTCCTTGTTGACTCCTGGACATAACGGAAGGGTACTGATCAGGGCACCAACCACGAAAGCTGTGATACCCCATCCAAAGGAACCCCACATCCGCTGTTTACCATATCTGTGTGTTTCAGCCGTTTCTCGGAGCTTCCTGATCGTCGCTGTGTCAACTATAGTAATAAGAGGGCATGAGAAGAGAGTGGCAACGATCGTCACGATGAGGAGGTACAAAAAGATATTTGTTGTCTCTGATCTCTGTTCTTTGTTTCCTGTTTGATCGAGACTTAAAGTGTCGATACTATTGGCTTTAGCGGCTCCACAGATTGTCCATGGCGCATGTGAGTGGCGCACAGCTCCGTGCCATGTTTTCTCCGAATAAAAAGCTTTTTTTGTTGCGTCATCATCGTTATCGTCATTTCTTGATTGCCCTGTCTCTGAGAAAGATACTTCCGGTAGAAACTCATCGTTTGTACCGAAGAATGCGGCTCCCGACGGCATGTGAAATAACGGATCGCTCATCAATGTTGGAGTGATGTCTGCAAACAGGTAAGGTATTTGAGACTTGATGCTGATTGATGAAGCATTGTGTTTCAATGGTGATCTTCGCTTGATTTTGGATTTAGGTGAAGAGGACTTTTGCTCCAGATGGAGTTTGTAGTGATTGGTATTCTCGAATAAAACGCTTCGTCGATGCATGTGAAACATGAACGGATGATGAGATGTACTTGGTGTTGTACCGTTCCTTGTTTTACACAGATCTTTGGCTGGAGCTAAGGAGTATGCGAAATAACCTCCTATATATGCCAATAGAGAAATGACGTAGATGAATCTGGTTCGGCGAGTCTTGTCTGCGATATAACCCCACAACGGTGAAAAGACGAACGAAATGAAGGGTTTTAGTCCACTGACGATTCCAACTTGACTCGGGTTCAAACCCAACTGTTTGAAATAGAGGACAAGGTATGGAATAAGTGAACCATTGCCAGCAAAGAAAAAGAAATAGAAGAATTTCGATGGTAGTAAGCTCCTGTTGACCCCTCCGCTATTACAACAGATGCATTCTTGTTGGATTTCGTCCTTGATTGATGCTGTGTCGTCAATGTTGCTTTCTTGTTCATCTCGTTGCCCTGTTGCAGTGACATTGTCCTGCTGTTGCTGTTGTGCTTGGTTGTCGCTCCCTTTGTTTAAACACATTCTCACTCAAAATGATCTCCTATAAGTAAGAGTATACACACAGAATATTGTGAAAATATCTTGAAATTGTTAAATTTATTCATAAAAAATCTTCAAATTTTGTTGTTTTGAGGGAAATTTCTTAGTTTTCAAGAGATTAAATTTTCCAGAAATAACTTAACAAAATGTTTTTGATAACTTTTTTTAGATTTAGATTTTTACGACCCTCGATCTATTGATCATAGCTGAAAACTACTTGCTTTTCAGCCAAAACGTTTTTGAAAACTGAGATCAGCAGAGATCAGAGGTTTTTCAGTGCAGTACCAAAAGAATTGTCTTAAACCTATGTGACCACAATCTGCCTTTGAAGTTTAAAATTCATGAAAAAGCGGTGGCTAAAGGTTAAGATAAAATGATGTTACTTTCTTTCTCTGAAGTTACTTACCCCCACAAGCTACTGCATATTTTCTTCGACCGCCATTTCAATTATTTCTTTTCTTTTAAAATTTAAAGAAGCTTTTCATTGAGATATGTTTACAGTTAAATCACGTGATTAAATGAATGGTTTTAAAGAGTTTGTCGAACAGAACAAAACAAAAGCCAGCATTTTGAGCATGATTTACTTTCAGGTCTTTTGATTATTGAATATTTTTAAATATATTTCTACTTAACCCTTACCAAGCCGAAATCTTTTTGACAAAGCCATATAACCTTCTTATTTCTTGCTTAAAAGATGCTTAGGAAATATTCGGCAAAAATGTCTGTGTGTTACGTTACTTAAGTTTGAAATTTAACTTGGAACATTGTCCAAAATTCGCTATTATCCCGCGGTGAGAAATAAGGAAAGCGTAAGAAACAAGCGTCGAAAAGGAGGTCGCGTTTTTCGGGTTAATGGCGGGCTGTCGTAACGCCCGCGGTTTATTTAGCCGCCCTATGAACTTTACGGCGGCCGAAATATTTTATTGTTTCGAACCGGATCGCAACAATCGCGCACGCACACGTGTGTGAACATAGTCAAAAGAAGAGAAACGCTCGGGCCGTCGCTTAAGCTTTTTGCCTACGGGGAAAAATTATGTTGAAAACGGAACGACGGCCCAATGGACATGCAATGGTCGTCAAAACACCAATTTCGATTGGTTCTTTAGACAATTGACATTGTCAAAACAAAAATGTAAACAAAAGAGAAACGAAGCGAACGCCATCGAATTTACCATATTTGTCTACTTTTGCAGGTCCGATGTCCTGAACACTAGCATTTTT